>JAJOOS010008815.1:25000-46919 GCA_029582725.1 Solanum chiquidenum
TCGAAGATAAAGGAGCCAACAAGTATTTGACAGTTAATTCGTAGTTGTTATGACCCCAAGGATAGCTGTTGAAAGCCTCAATATCCTCATATAACTTTACCAATTTAAGGGGTATGTTGTTGTTGACATCTTTGGCCAAAAGTAGATTATGTACAAATCAAAGTAAGCACAATGAGTCCTTGTGCTTCTTTGATATATCCTTGTCATTCAACAAATATATCAATGGGAGATTTTTGAATCTTGGGCCAACAAGAGACATCAAGTCCTGCTCTTCAGTTGACTGCTCCTTGTTTGTGCTTCTCCTTTCTTTCGTCTCCGTGGTTGTTTTTTGACTGTGAATTCAGGGATTTTCTCAGAAAGAGAATGTCATTTTAACCCTGTAACTATGACAAACTCTCTTTTGCCAAAAAAGAGTGGCATGCCTCAATGATTAATCAACATCTTTTTCTTTTTTTATTATTCTCAAAAAATGAACCTTCTTTTCAGAATTTCATAAACCATAGTCATTTGAAAATTTGCATTATTTTTTTCTGTCAAATCAAGATATTGACCAAAAGAACCATTCCTAAAAAAATCTTCCAAATCATTCTATTGGAGTATGGTCCTAAAGGAGTCAAAAGATTTTTCCATGGCTGACCTTATAATGCTACGACCAATAGCATTAGGCTGGAAATGGACAGAAAAAGTGTGTGCATTGACAGTTTTGATCCCATCATCCTTAACTTCATTTTTTTTTTGTTCTTCTTCCTCAACTTCATTTTTTTCTTCTTCTTCTTCTTCCTCAACTTCTTTATTTTTTGTTTTATCTTCGTCAACTTCATTTATTTTTTCTTCTTCTTCCTCAACTTCTTTAGTTTTTCCCTTATCTTCCTCAACTTCTTTTTTTTCCTTCTTCTTCCTCTACTTCTTTTTTGTTATCTTCTTCTTCCTCAACTTCTTTTTTGTTATCTTCTTCTTCCTCAACTTCTTTTTTGTTCTCTACTTCTTCCTCAACTTCATTTTTTTCCTTCTTCCTCAACTTCATTTTTCTCTTCTTCTCTTTCTCCATCATCATCAACTTTATTTTCTTCTTCTTCTCTTTCTTCATATTCTTTTTAAGAAAATTTTGGTTCTACTTGAGAAGAAGAAACTCCTGACTCTACTTGAGAAAAAGAAATGACTTTAGATGCAAGTTCTTCTAAAAGAGTGGAAGTGAAATTTTTATTTTTCTTCCTACAAGTTTTAGTCCTAGGCCTCTTCTGAATCTTTGTGTCAGTTGTTTCATTTGTTAATACAATTTTTCTTTTGACAGGAGGCATTATATTTGTATCTGCAATCACAAAATAAAATATTTCTTAACAAAAATAACAACAACAAAACACAACAACACAACACACAACACAACACACAACAACACAACAACACAAACAACAAATACGATTCAATACCACACATGAACCAACCAAGAAACCACAAAACCCTCCCTAAACCCTAACCAACCAACTACAAATTAAGATTTTTGAAATCAGATAATATTTCAAAAGGAATAACAACCAACCAAACCAACCATCCTACAAATAAATAAGCGATAAACCACTAAAAATGTTCTGATTTAATACAAGTAAGTATTTCAAAACCCTAATTAAATTTTACTTGAGAAGATATCAATGATAAATTAGAAATGATGAAGGAACGACGACTTGTTGTAGAAAATATCGCAACAAATTACCACTGATGTTGTAAGAAATATCGCAACAACAGGATCTGTGAAGAAGAAGAATAATGGAGAAACAAGAGAGAAGAGATGAAAGGAAACAAGAGAAAAGAAAACAAAAATTTGTAAAAATAAATTAAATTTAGAATATAAAACGACCTTTTATAGAGGAGAGAGGGAAAATAAAGGACGATTGTTTTCAACTTTTTTTTTTTTTTTGACAATAAAATGTTGCAACATATGAAATTCAAAGTGACATATGTTGCCACATATCTACTTTCTGTGACATATGTTGCCACATATCTCCTTTCTGTTGGGGGACATGCAGATAATTCTGTGTTTTTTTTTATAATAGAGGTTATATATGTTGCCACAGATACCCCATTTCTTGCTTTCCAACATAATTAACATTTTTTCCAACAAAAAATATAAAAAATAATCATTAATATTAATATTATCAGCAAAAATGAATACTTCACCAATTGTCTTTTACAACTTATCAACAAAAAAGTATTTTACACTAGTATACATAACCATCAAAACTATATATAATCAATGGTGGTAACCACAACATTTTCATCGAACTTTGCTTTTTTAGGTCAAGGCCTCTGTGGGTCTTCATTGTTACTAACATAGCCACTCTGAGCCTTTAAAATCTAATAATTTCATAGGAGTGAAGCATATCTCATGGGAAGAGTTTGAGAAATAATTTCATAAGATGGTACTTGTAGTCCATCACTCAAAAACTCAGCGTATGCAGCAACAAAAAGTCCACAATCTCTGCATGGTATATCATCAATTAGAAATTATAATAAACCTAATAACATCACATTTTGATAGTGGTAAGACAAAAAAATAATGTGATACTTACAAACTATTGCTTGCTTGTTGGGCAATACCAATAACATGTATGACTTCGAATGGGTGAGATTTGTTCTTTCCATGATAAGATTTAAGAACTGACCAGTTGGTTCGGTCTTTTTGCTAAAAAAATCCACTGAATTCAAAGTACTTTGGCAACATTGTAGATAATTTTTGAATATCGGAGGACAATTTTCTATTAGTCCTAGATGAGGACATCGAATCATACACCTTTATGCATCATTCCTTCAATACAACGACTGCCAAGACTCAATGAAACTTCCCATTACAATTTACGGGGACATAAACCTCATCTGTGAGGTGCCAAGGCAGTCTAGCAGGTATACGAAACCTTTTGATAGTGTCAACGATTTTATACTCATTTTCAGGAACAACACTGGCATTGTCAATGTATGTTTTGAAAAAAACAATTAGTAGTGGTATATCGATATTTAAAATGACTATTTTGCTTCGACTTCTTCCATAAATAGTATAAAATGACATCCACCTGCTGCAGTGATGCATCGACAAGTGTTTTCTGTATCAATTATTTGTATGTATTCATGTCTTAATCAAAACATAAAAGTGGGCATGGATTTACCTCATCAGTCCAATACCTATTGGTTGAGACATTACGTAGAACCACTCCTTCTTCTTTGGAAATGCAACTACAAAATCAAGTTGTTTGAATCCAAGTTTCGAGCAATTGACTAAGTAGTGATCGTCCTTGTCTCTTCTATAATTGTGTAATCATTATAAATAATTATTTAGTGGACATCAAGAAGAAATACTAATAATAGTTGAACAACTTACTTTTTTGCATGATGCTTGTAAAGACCCTTGTTTATCCATTGCGAGAAGGATGACAATAGTTCAGTTTGACCCTTGCCGTCAATGTTAAAACCTTCAAATGGATATTGTTGTTTCACATCACAACTAACTACTTTCTTCTCTCTTTTTTTCTTTTTCTCTTTCTCTTTCTCTTTCGCTTTCGCTTTCGCTTTCTCCTTCTCCTTATCCTTCTCCTTATCCTTCTCCTTGTCTTTTAGGATTGAGTGTGATACTAATGGAGAAATAGTCATTGATTATTATATTTTTACTAACTATAGATAGTGATTGAAAAATAGATTTTTGCAACCTCCTACACTTCAAAGGTTGTGAAATCTTCTTGAATGTATGGACATCAATATTATAAGTCATTATCTTAAAAATATTAGTGATTTATTTAACACGACTAATAAAATAATCACGTTGCTTCTCACATTCTTCGCATCGACAAAAAGAGCATTTGATGTTAGAAGAGGAAGCAACATCAACAAAATATTGAGTTGTTGCCACAAAATGAAGCTTCTTGTGTCATTTGATCTACAAGGTAAATAAAAAAAGGTTGAGGGTTTACAATTGATTATAAATTAATAATGGGTAGCAATTTATACTTATGTTGACACAGATGGACATTATGTTGTCACAGATGAATATTCTGTTGCCACATGTGTACCTTTTGTTGCCATAAATGAATCTTTTGTTGCCCTAACACAAAGGTGACATGTTCCAACATATGACAACTATGTTGGAATATGTACCAACATATGACTAAAATGTTGCAACATGACACATTTTTCAACAAATGAAATATATGTTGGACAACTGAACAAAACTATATTTCTAAAATTATATAAACGAAATGGTCACAAAAAGAAAAACAAAAGCAACAAAAATTGACTTTTCACGAAATGTTAACAATACACATACATTTCCTTAAAATTAGGGTTTTTTTGGGTTTGTTGATTTTTTTTCAAAAATAATAAATAATAGGTACCATTACACCATTATTCAATTTTCACATCTATAGAACGATTTATTGGTCATTAACCCAAGAAAAAAACTTAGTATCAAGAATGTATTGTTCGAAAATTAAAATATTTCAAAAAAAATGACATACCCATTTTAAGTCGAACATGATCTTCAGTTCAAAAAGAGGAGAGAACCACGACCGAAGATGAGGAGGAAGATAAGATAATGGAAGAATATTTGTTTTGATAGTCGGATTTTTGGATTTTCTAAGGAAAAAAAAAGAGAAGAGAGAACGTTGGGAGAAGAAGAAGAAGAGAAAATTCTATTTTCTTTTACTTTTTTTAAAATGATTTGGATAGAATTATAAAAGTTGAAAAATGAAGTGTTTTTTGTATTTTGTAAAGGATTAGAAAGTTTTAAAAATGTTAATTTTGTCCAAGATTTACTTAATTACATTTTAAAGTGGATTTGATCATTTCTTAATCAAAGTGTCACCAAAAACAAAACTCAAACTTAATTGACACCTTTCATTTAATTTTCTTTAGTTCTCTTCTCCCTCATTTCATTTGTTTTACTTTTGTGTGTATCGCTTCTGCACAATTTTTGGAAAAAATTCATATCAAACATTAGATTCTACAACTTCACTTTTTCACCTCATCTCTTCCGATTCCCATTTTGTTTCTCTCAATTTCACAAACCAGAAGGTAAAAAGCCTCCAAAATCATTGAAATCAGTCAAAGTTTGGATTTTTTTTAACTGAAAATTTTCATTTTCAATCGTTTTCAAAGTTTCAGCTATCTGGGGGTGTTTTTTTCTATTTTTTGAAGACCCAGTTCAATTATTGATTATTCACTTCACACCCAAAGGTTTCAATATTATTTGACCTAGTTGTAAAATTAAGAGCAACTGGTGCAAGTTGTGGGGGTTATCAATAATTGATTTTTCAGTTCTTTCTTGGGACATTTTGGTGAATTTTTTATGAATAATTTGTGCTGAGGTGATTGGAATTGAATTAGTTTTTTGTAGATGAATAAATGGGAGGGGTTGGGGTTGGAGTTTAGAATGGTGTTTTTCAGTATTGGGGTTTAGAACATAAACAATTTGCTTGAGGTAGTAGCCACCAAAGTACCAAATTGAGAACAAGAAAAGACCAAGTGACGAAGGTGTTGTTAGAATCAGTGAAGAACACAACTGCTAACTCCGCTAAAAAGCAAACGGAATTGGAGAGGAAGAGGATGTTGGAAAAATATAATAGATGGAGAAATTATAATATCAAAATAATAATACAAGAATTAGGATAAATGCTACTACAATAATATTCTTAGGTAATATATATATATATATATATAATACTGACTTCTTCAATCTTTTGGAGTTCTACCATTACCCTTTCCCTTGAAACTACATGCCCCAAAAATGCAACCGAAGTCAACCAATATTCACACTTAGAAAATTCTGCACACCCCTTTTGTTTTTGTAAGCACATGAATGCTAATTCTTCTGCTGTTTTTTACAGCATTCGATTTATTACAAGGTTTTATAGTCTATCCTCGATTGCTGAACACTGATTGGATTGCAGTGGTTAGTTCGGATTTGATTTGGGTTCTATAAGGAGACCTGGGAAAAACAAAGGAGATAGGGCTGACGTTCTGTCTCGCCCTGTCCCGCTCTGGCGGGGAATTTCCGTTCTGGCGGCCTGCGGTAGCGGAAAATCCAACCCCAGCGGCTCAGACGGAAACAGTACCCATGCAATAAATTTTTCTGGGTTTTTTTCTCTTTTCTAAATCTTCCAATGGGTTGCAGCTTTACTGAGCAATTTAGGCAAATCCTCTGAACTAGGATAATCATTGTGTACCCCGAGTCAATCCAACGATACACAATCCAACTCATTCTCATTAATTCAACATCATAACCCACATATCCCCAGGATACACCCAGACACTTACGCGGTTATTACTCAAGCGCATGACACGTCCAGATCTTTCTTACAAATCACCTCGTCCATTATCTAGACCCTTGCATTGAACTTAGTGGTGACCTTCTTTTCACTACAAGTTTCACGATACTCCACAGTTACAACTTGCATAGTTTAAATCAATTCAACCAGTATATTGCACATATCAAAATTCAGACCCACACTGATTGTGCACATGATCATATCATCACATCCAAACAAATAAAACGTCCACATTCACAATTAATTCAGGCAACAAAAACACGCATTCACAGTTTTCAAGTTACAACTCACAGACAAGCCCGATTTCTAAATTAGTTTGTTCCATAGATGAACATTATCGGTCTCCCAGTACAAGAGCAAAATGTAAACTGATGCACCCTGCAACTGGTCAAAAGATCATTTATCCGAGGTAGTGGATATTTGTTCTGAATAGCGACCCTATTCAACTGTCGGTAGTCTATACACTTCCTTTCTTGCTGGTGATGGTGTTACCGCTTTTGTTGCTCTAGTTCGAACCATAGAGTGAAGGAGGAAAAGATACCAATTTGTATCACCCAGATACCAATTTGTATCACCCAGATACCAATTGGATTCAAGTCATAGCATGAAGGAGTTGAAAGAAGTGAGTTTTTCCTAAAGTCCTATAGCCTCTCAAAGAAAAGTACGTCTTCGTACCGTTCCGCAAGACTCTACTAGACTCATTTTGGTACATCGAGATCAACGAACTTAGGCTCTGTTACCAACTTTATCACGATCCAGGCCATCATAATTGGCACCCACACTAACCCTCCAATGTGAGAACCATTTATACTAATTAGCTAACCAACTCAATCAAAATATTAAGGCATTAAAGTTACAGAAGCAAGTTAAATGCTAAGGAAAGAAAATATGGAGTTCCCATAAACTCCAAACCAATAGTCTAACAACTAAACAAATGCGGAAAATATGCCTAGAACCTGAAAGTCAATGTACCAAAACTCTAACAAGATCCATAAGTCTAAACAAGAAGGGTTACAACCCCAAACTAATGTACTAATAACTAACTAGAAAGTCTACGTCTGAAATATGGACATAAACAGAAAGACAACTCATGGAAGCCCAGAAGAACTGGCTCACCCTTGAATTCGAAGCGATCACTAGTCTTCTAACCGAGGTCTGTCAATAGCCGCCTGAAGATGTCCTGTACTCAACAAAGAAAGAGCAAGTGCAGTATCAGTACACAACCACAATGTACTGGTAGGATCATGCGGCTATCCCACTAAGTGCAACATTCATAAGCCAATACAACATAATAATAACATGCATACACCAAACATATACAATATCATCATCATTTACGAACAACGTACAATATCACATTTCTCAAGATACACAATTATGTCAACTCATTGGTCCTCTCATTGAACCCAAACCCAAACAGTTAGCATACCGGAACTTGGTACTCGATCCAATATTTATGCCAGAACGTGGCAACCGATCATATATTTATGCCAGAATATGGAAATCGATCCAAGTTAGTGTGTCGGAACATAACACTCGATCCATTCAACAAGCCACAAGCACAAGTACATTCTCATAATCATACAATCAAGTCATGATTCATGACATTCATCATTCATCTATCTCATTTACAACTAGTGTGGTCAATAATGCAACATTCGCATACATACACGTATTATAATGAAGTAAGAACAAACATTTATCACACAATCATGAAATCACAACCATCACCTACCTCGAATCCAAGCTTGAATCCCCTAAGGCACTTGAATCTTCCCTTTTCAGATTTTTTCTACTTGTTCTAGGTCTACAAACAATTAATATATGCAAGGATCAACAATTAAAGGTCTAATTATCCGGATCATAACAAACCCAACAACCCTAGGCCAAACCCAAGATCCTAATACCCAAATTAGGGCTTTTTCCACCATAATTTCCAAATCAAAACCCTCCCCATCGGTAATCACCCACGAATTTATATTTTACGTATCGAAACGGATTTGGGGAGTTAAAACCTTACCTTTTGCCTCAAGAATGGTGAAAATGCTCAAGAACTCATCTGTGGTCATCTCCTAGCTCTCAAAGTAGAAAAGTGCAGAATAAAATGTTTTTGGGGTTTTATTTCCAACTTAAGTCGCGTCTGTCCCACTACAGCGGGACCCATCCCGCTACAACTGCATCCATCTCACTACAGCGGCATGCACAGAGACAAAATTTTGGAATTAAGAGATCCAAACCCTCATTTCACAACACACCTTCATCCCACGACACTCAGAAAACACCCGTTCACACCAAGATCAATTTCGGGAGTTCTACTTGCCCGAATTCAATTTCGTAAAGTCGTACGGGTTCCTTAACGTCTTAGCTATCCATCATGCAATCAATTTCATTATGAATCTTCTCATTCATTACCAGATTTCTTAGACTCACTTGACTCCGATTTTGTCCAAATCTGAACTAGGCTAGGAAATTTCAAGGTACTACTCAAAAGTTTTTCTGGTCCAATTCTTTCCCATTGGCTTTTCCCTAATGACGGAATCAGGTCATTACAATAGATACCAATTTACCCATCACTCGTGCCCGAGTGATCAACTAGAAAAGACTGGCTAAATTAAGAGTAGAGTAGTATCTGAATCGTCGAATCACTGGGATACTTGTTCTGCATATTTTTTCTGTCGACTCTAGGCCTCTAGAAGCTTAGCTTGGATACTTCTCACCTTATCCTGAACATCCTTCACCAAATCAACTCCCAAAGGTTTTACATCTTCAGCCCCAAACCACCCTATGAGTGATCTACACATCCTCCCATACAATGCCTCAATGAAGTCATCACAATACTCGAGTGATAATTATTATTGTATGTAAACTTAAGTAACAACCAAAGCTATTCTCAATAACCACCAAAGTTGATCGTACACACGTCTGCCACATGTTATCAAGGACCTTGAAACAATTATCAGGACTAATCCTTTCTCACATAAGCATGATAAAATTCTAAATCAATACTCGCTACAATTAGAGGTGGACCTGAACCAACCAACACACACTCATAATACTAAACCAATCATAGTTCTTATCAACATCTCTTTCTCACGACATAAATTTCCATGAGCTTAATTTACAAAATTTGATCTTTAGATATCAGATACTCATCGAGGGATATGTCCAAGCATACAAGCCTCTAACCATACTATCAAATGCTAGATTTAGCAATTATGATTGTAGATTATCCTTGAGAATAGTAGAATTGGATCCAATGATCCCCACATTCACCCACACACAATCAATACATGACCTTGATGACTAGATGAATATTAAGATTGTCGGACAACCATAATTACACATGGTAGCTCTTCTATGAATTCTCAAAAGCAAGTGCTACATGTCGAACCACAAAAATATTTAACAACTCCAAGACAACACCAATTATGTCATTTGAAATAACCAAATCTTCCCAATCTTCCCACTCAACCAAGAGAACATCACAGGATTTGGTACCCCTGATCCACCACTAGGGATCCACCCACAAAAGTGAAAACATACGAGAGCATAGCTAGTGAATCATACTCACAATACTAACAACCATCATAAACACTCTGACCATTTACCTTATTATAAACCAACACTCTTTTTAAATGAAACCTTTCTTAGGTACTTAACAATCAATAGTAGTAAACTTATGACTCAACCCAGGTGTAAGTCCTTTCAAATGCTCAATACTGGATACATTTGATCATTTCTCACCTTGCCAATTCATACCTTGACAAAATACATCACCACAAATGTAGACTTACAATGAAAAATTTAAATTGTAATTTCCACTGTATAACACAATCCCTTTCTCTATCAACATTTGCTTGTACCTTGAAGATTTTATGAATTCATTAATCTCCATTTATCATTGATCGCATCAGCATCGATCTTACAATATATTTTGCTAAAATTTCATCATACTCATTACTAAAATAAAAAAAAAAGAACCAAGCACTTATCATCACACGCGAGCTAATGTATGTACACTCCTTTTTTAATGGTTGCCAACCAATCTTATTATATTGTTGCATTCCATCACAAATTCTTATTACCCTTATGCTCAGTCAGCCCTGACTATCACTACAAGGTCAAACTTTTCATCAACACGACACCTCAAAATCAGGTATACCCATCACATTCAAAGGACTAACCCATTTTTTATGCGCACTTTCTTACTAAAATACTTCAATTGCCTTCACCCAAGTATACTCAATGGGACTTTCTTTATCTATAAGATTTTCACCCCGGTATTAATCCACCCCTTTATGGCTTAAGATAAAATCAACAGTCCTCATACTACCATCTTTATTCTTAACAAACAAGACAGGAACACCCCACGGGGAAGCACTAGGAGGGATGAAACCTTAATCAAGAAGCTCCTAGATTGAGCTTTAAGCTCTCTCAATTTTGACACCACAGTAATAGACTCAATAGAGGGGGATTCGACCTCAACATCCCGAATATGAGCCAATTACACCAAATAATCCTACCCCACCAATTCCCTACCCCGCACGAAAGATATGACCTTAGCTGACTTAGGCTTGTACACTCTTTCCACTCTAACCTTTCCCTACCCGAGATCTCTAGAGTTACCGACTTAGCATTACCATTAAGCACAACATAATAGGGGGACAACCAAGTCATGCCTAAGATAATATCAAGTCAGTCATATCCAACATAACCAAATCAACCCAAATCTGAAAATCCATAAACACAACAGGACAACATGATATACATGGGTGACTATGACTGACTCTTCAACTGGGTAGAAACATGGATGGGGGCATCATGTATATCACAAATCATATCAAATTATGAGGTAAATCGCACGGACACATAAGAATAAGTAGAATCCGGATCAAACAACACATTAACTATGTGGTCACAAACAATAATAGTACTTGTGATCACTGCATCAGACCTTCAGCCTCGGTCTTACCCGAAAAGGCATAAAACTGAGCCCTGTCATCGTGACGGACAACCTCCTTGCCTGGCTGCACTGCTCCTCTACCCGCATTACCATTTCCCCAGCCTTCACGAACTCGCTGATTTTCCACCTCATATGCCCAAATTCTCCACAATTGTAACACACTTAATAACTTAACCAAGTAAATATCACTATTATTGGAGAAGTCGTATCCCGACCTCTTCTTTGTATACAAATAATCCATGAAATCGTAGTATAACTTCTAATCTCAATTGATATAACTTAATTTCATCATTCGCTAAACAACTCATACATGTTTTGACAACAATATTAAATGCATTTTCCAAAGTAATGGTGTTCATTATGTAACCATCCCTTACCAAAACTTCTTGAATGTTGTCACCTATGAACTTGAATATGCAAATCTGACCTTAATCCTTCGCAAGCGACAATAGTATCTAGCGAGCCCCACAAAACTCTTAATTTCAGTCACAGAACTAAGTCGGACCCAATTCCTGACTGCTTCAATATTTTGGGGATCTACCATTACCCCTTCCCTTGAAACTACATGCCCCAAAAAGGAAACTGAAGTCAACCAAGATTCACACTTAGAAATTTTGCACACTCCTTTTGTTTTTGTAAGCACATAGATGCTAGTTTTTCTACTGTTTTTGACAACATTCAATTTATTACAAGGTTTTTAGTCTATCCTTGATTGTTGAATACTGATTGGATTGCAGGGGTTAGTTCAGATTCGATTCGAGTTCTATAAGGAGACCTAGGAAAAATAGAGGAGACAGGGCTGAGGTTCTGTCTCGCTCTGGCGGGGAATTTCCGCTCTGGCGGCCTCACGCTGGCGGGAAAATCCTGCCCTAGCAGCTCAGACAGAAAAATTCTGCCCCAGCGGCTCAGACGAAAACAGTACCCAGGCAATAAATTTTTCTCTTTTCTAAATCTCCCAACGGGTTTCAGCATTATTGAGCAATTTAGGATAATCCTCTAAACTAGGATAATCATTGTCTACCCCGAGTCAATCTAACGATACCCAATCCAACTCATTCTCATTGATTCAACACCATAACCCACGCATCCCTAGATTACACCCAGACACTCCAGTTATTACTCAAGTGCATGACACATCCAGATCTTTCTTACGAATCACCTCATACATTATCTAGACCCTTGTATCGAACTTAGTCGTGACCTTTACAACTTGCATAGTTTCAATCAATTCAGCAAGCATATTGTACATATCAAAATTCAGACCCACACTTATTGTGCACATGATCATATCATCATATCCAAGCAAATACAACTTCTATATTTACATTTAATTCAGGTGACAAGGAACACGCATTCACAGTTTTCAAGTTACAACTCACAGACAAGCCCGCTTTCTAAATTAGTTTGTTCCATAGATGACCATTACGGGTCTCCCAGTACAAGATCAAAATATAAACTGATGCTCCCTGCAACTGGTCAAAAGATCATTTTTCTGAGGTAGTGGATACTTGTTCTGAATGGTGAACCTATTCAACTATCGGTAGTCTATACACGTCATCTCTTGCTGGTGATGGTTTTACCACTTTTGTTGCTCTAGTTCGGACTATAGAGTAAAGGAGGAAAAGATACCAATTTGTATCACCCAGATACCAATTGGATTCAAGTCATAGCACGAAGGAGTAGAAAGAAGTGAGTTTTCCTAAAGTCCTATAGCCTCTTGAAGAAAAGTACGACGTCTTCTTATCATTCCGCAAGACTCTACTTGACTCATTTTGGTACATTGAGATCAATGAACCTAGGCTCTGATACCAACTTTGTCACGATCTAGACCATCATAATTGGCACCCACACTAACCCTCCTGTGGGAGAACCATTTATACTAATTAGCTAACCAACTTAATCAAAATACTAAGGCATTAAAGTTACAGAAGCAAGTTAAATGCTAAGAAAAGAAAATATGGAGTTCCCATAAACTCCAAACCAATAGTCTAACAACTAAACAAATGCGGAAAATACGCGTAGAACCTGAAAGTCAATGTACCAAAACTCTAACAAAATCCATAAGTCTAAACAAGAAGGGTTACAACCCCAAACTAATGTACTAATAACTAACAAGAAAGTCTAAGTACAAAATATGGGCATAAAGAGAAAGAGAACTCATGGCTGCCTGGAAAAACTGGCTCACCCTTGAATTTGAAGCGATCACTGGTCTTCTAAGCGAGGATTGTCAATAGCCGCCTAAAGATGCCATGTACTCAACAAAGAAAGAGCAAGTGTAGTATCAGTACACACCCATAGTGTACTGGTAGGATCACACGGCTATCCCACTAAATGCAACATACATAAGCCAATACAACATAATAATAACATGCATACACCAAACATATATAATATCATCATCATTTACGAACAACGTACAATTTCACATTTCTCAAGATACACAATTATGTCAACTCATTGGTCCTCTTATAGAACCCAAACCCAAACAGTTAGCATACCCGACCGTGGTACTTGATCTAATGTTTATGCCAGAACGTGGCAACCGATCCTATAATTATGTCGAAATGTGGCAACCGATCTAAGTTAGTGTGTTAGAACGCAACACCCGATCCATTCAACAAGCCACAATCACAATCACAAGTACATTCTCATAATCATACAATCAAGTCACGATTCATGGCATTTATCATTCATCTATCTCATTTACAACTAGTGTGATCAATAATGCAACATTCGCATACATACACGTATTATAATGAAGCAAGAACAAATATATATCACACAATCATGAAATCACAACCATCAGCTACCTCGAATCCAAGCTTGAATCCCCTAAGGCACTTGAATCTTCCCTTTTCAGATTTTTTCCGCTTGTTCTAGGTCTACAAACAATTAATATACACAAGGATCAACAATCAAAGGTCTAATTATCCGGATCATTACAAACCCAACAACCCTAGGCCAAACCCAAGATCCTAATACCCAGATTAGGAAAATTCCACCATAATTTCCAGATCAAAACCCTCCCCAATCGATAATCACCCACGAATTTACATTCTACGAATCAAAATGAATTCGGGGAGTTAAAACCTTATCTTTAGCCGCAATAATGGTGAAAAATGCTCAAGAACTCGTCTGTGGTCGTCTCCTCGCTCTCAAAGTCGAAGAGTGCAGAATAAAACATTTTTGGGGTTTTATTTCTGACTTAAGTCGCGTCTGTCCCGCTATAGCGGGACCCATCCTGCTACAGACGCCCCGCTACAACGACATCCATCTCGCTACAACGGCATGCACAGAGACAGAATGTTGGAATTAAAAGATCCAAACCCCCATTTCACAACACACCTTCATCCCACGACACTTTAAAAACATCCGTTCATGCTATGATCAATTTCGGGAGTTCTACTCATCCGAATTCAATTCCGTAAAGTCGTATGGATTCTTTAACGTCTTAGCTATCCACTCATGCAATCAATTTCATTATTACACTTTTCATTCATTACCATATTTCCCTAGTCTCGCATGACTCCGATTTTGTCTAAATTTGGACTAGGCTAGGAAATTTCAAGTTACTAGTCAAAAGTTTTCCTGGTCCAATTCTTTCTCCATTGGTTTTTCCCTAACGATGGAATTAGGTCATTACAATTCTTTTTCAATTGAGAGTTAGCATCATAAGGAGTTACCATAGGTGTCACCTCAGAACATTCAAAATTTTTAAGAAGTCTTTCCACATACTGTTCTTGTGACAACATTATACCATCTTCACTCCTTATAACTTTAACTCACAATATCATATTTACTTCACCCAGATCTTTCATATAATAATTAGTAGACAAAAATAATTTGGTACTCTGCACAATATTTAAATTTGTACCAAATATAAGCATGTCATCAATATATAAACATATTATCACATAATTATTGTCTACCATTTTAGTATAAACACATCTATCCACTTTAATGGAAGAAAAATTGTCTTTCATCAAGACTTGATCAAATTTTTTATGTCACTGCTTAGGAGCTTGTTTAAGGCCATAAAGAGATTTAATTAATTTAAAAACTTTATTTTCTTGTCCAGAAATAATACATCCTTCAGGTTGAACCATATAAATTTCTTCTTCTTTATCACCATTTTAAAAACTTGTTTTTACATCCATTTGATGGATAAAAAGCTTATGAATTGATGCTAGGACAATTAAAATTTGAATAGAAGAAATTCTAGTCACTGGTGCAAATGTATCAAAAAAATCAATATTTTGTTTTTGAGAAATTTTGTTTGCTACTAATCGAGCTTTATATTTATCTATAGATCCATCAAGATTAAGTTTTCTTTAGAAAATCCATTTACAACCAATAGGTCTTGTACCAGGAAGTAAATCAGTTAAAATCCATGTATTATTTTTTATAATTGAATCAATTTCAATTTTTATTGCCTCTTTCCAAAATTTAGCATCAGAAGAAGATATAGCTTTAGAATAATTTACTGGTTCAACAAGAAAAGTTTGAAAATCATTTCCATAAGAAAAATATTCTTTTCTAGGCCTTTTACTCCTTCTTTGTTCTTCAATATTAGAAATAGACTCACTATTTCTTTCAACAGGTACATGAGAAATTTTATCACATAGTGGAAAAATATGTTCTAAGAATTCAGCATTTTTTGTCGCAATAATAGTATTGCAATCAAGCACATCACTCTTTAAAATAAGAAATATATATGCATGACTATATTCAGCATATCCAATATGCATGCAATCAACTGTTTTAGAACCTATTTTCCTCTTTTTAGGTTCAGGCAATAGAACTTTAGCAAGACACCCCCATACTTTTAAATACTTCAAATTTGGTTTATAACCTTTCCACAATTCATAAGGTATTTTGCCAGTTCTTTTATGAGGAATTCTACTTTGTAAGAGGCATCCAGATAATACAACTTCACCCCCACAAATTATTAGGTGCATTAGAAATTATTAACATAGAGTTCATCATTTACTGTAAAGTTCTATTTTTCCTTTCAGCTACTCCATTAGATTCGGGAGGGTAAGGTGGAGTTACTTTATGAATAATTCCTTCTTTTTCACAAAAGCATTCAAGGACAAATATTCTCCACCTCTATCAAAACTAATTCTCTTGAGTTTTCTACTAAGTTGATTTTCAACTTCAGTTTTATAAGAAATAAATGCATTAAAAGTATCATCTTTATTTCTAAGTAAATATAACTTAGTAAATCTAGAAAAACCATCAATAAAAGTCACATAATATCTTTTACCACCTCTAGTCATTGTTTGTTTTAAATCACCTAAATCAGTGTGAATTAAAGACAATAATTCAGTTTCTCTATTTACTGAAAAACATGACTTCTTAGTAGTTTTAGCTTCAACACATATTTCACATTTATTAATATTATTTGAATCTAAGTCATATATTAGACCAAGTGATTACATATTTTTTATATAAGAGAAATTAACATGTCCTAATCTAGCATGTCATAAAGAAATAGATTCAATCATGTAAGCAGGAGTGGATGCTTTTTCATTCACAACATTTCAAACATTAAGTACAAAAAGTCCCTGGTTACAATAGCCTTTTCCCACAAACACATTATTTTTTATCAATATGATCTTGTCAGATTCAAATGACACTTTCACTTCAGCTTTATTAAGAAAGGCCACGAAAATTAGGTTTGCATGCATTGTAGGAACATGTAGCACATCCATAAGGGCTAAAGTTTTTCCCGAAGTAAGTTTTATGAGCACTTTACCCTTACTCAAGACTTTAGTAGTTCTTGAGTCTCCAAGGTAGACTACTTCACTATCATCCCCTATTGATGTATAGGAGGTAAATGCTTCTTGATTCACACAAATGTGCCGAGTTGCCCCAGAGTCTACCACCCATTCTTTTATATGTGCTACAATGTTTACTTGAGAAATGACAGTTGCAATAATTTCATCTCCTTCAGCTAAATTAGCCTTGGGAGGATAACCCTTTTCTTTGTCATTTTTAATTATCCTTCTACACTGGTTTTCCACAAGTAAAACAAGAGCCTTTCTTTTGCTTAAAATTGGAATTATAAGGCTTGTAACCATTAGAATTATTATCATACCTTTTGTTATTGTTGCTTTGACCTTGTACTAAGTTTGCCTTGAACGCCAACTCCTTTGCTTTGAATGACTCCTTTCTGTTGGTGTCCTCAATTAGAATGTGAGTCACTATTTTCTCAATAGTGAAATTTGCCTGCTTGTGTTTTAAGTTATTTTTGTAATAATTCCATGAGTCTGGTAATTTTTCAATCAGCACTCCAAAGACAATTTTTTCTGGTAGAGTGATCCCTTCGGCCTTCAAGTCTTCAAGCAATTTTTTATATTCATTAATTTGAATTTTCATCTCCTTTTCGTTACTCATATGCCATTGATAAAATCTTTCGACCACAAACTTTTGTTTCGTAGCATCTTCAGCAGTGAACTTTTTAATCAAGGCTTTCCAAATGACTTTTGCTTCTTTGTAGCTACAGTATACATCAAACAGTTCGTTAGAAATAGTTTGTAATATAGTATTATGACATATCTTATTGGTATATTGCCATGATTCAAAAAAATTGCTATCAACATCTGCACCCGATTGTGGATGTAATAGTGCATGTGCAACGCCATGAACATCGAGAAATGAAAAAACACGTTCTTTCTGCCTTTTGAATTTTTCATTAGCAAATTTTTTTAATATTTGACACATCCAGAAATGGTTTGGCATATGGCAGGACAATTGGAACTGGAGAAACGGGGGTAGCACTAACATTGGTAGTGTCAGAAATAGTTTAAGAAGTATTATTATTATTTGTCATAGTTTCTTAGATTGTTGGAAAATATAATAGATGGGGAAATTATAATATCAAAATAATAATACAAGAATTAGGATAAATGGTACTACAATAATATTCTTAAGTAATATATGTGTGTGTGTATATATATATATATATAATACTTGAGTAGTGTTAGGCACTGTCCTAAGAAACTATTTCAGCGGTGTGAAATATTTCCACATGATTAAACAAGTCTTCCCTAATAAATTAGAGGATACATGAATCAACAAAATATAAATAATACAAAAGAAAGCAAGTCAAAAGAAGATATTAAGAATTGGCTAAGTATTACTCCTTTCCTAAGTTATGCACTTAGAATACTAAACCAACCAAAATATATAGAGAGGTGCTAGGTGGTGGAGAGAAGCAAGGAAACAACTTGGGGAGAAAGGAAGTATCAGCTTGGTGCCTAAGTGGATTACGCAAGTGTTGATTCACTTAGTAGTCTTTGGCATCCAAGTCATTTAATATGACATAAGAGAAAATGTCATTAATGGGTTTAAAAGTTATTTTAAAATATCATGTACATGAGAGAATAGAGATGGAAATGGAAGTGTGTGGCGGTGCTTCACATGGAAGGAGGCGTTAAGGTTGAGGCATCAAAAAGATAAGCATGTGACAACGAAATGTCTCTCGAGGTCAATGTTATTTTAAGGGAAGCACACTCGTTGACGGAGAGACGTGTGTTATTTCCTTTTCTTATATGTAATATTTGAGTTTTAAAAATAACTAGAGCCGTCAATATGGGCTAGGCCCATTGGGTTGGACTGGCCTAACCCGTAATTTGGTAAGGCTGGACTACAACTTTTGGAGCCCATTTAAGAAAAGGGCTTTTTAGCCCGGTATGAATAAGTTTGTCGATTTGTGGGGCTTGAGAAATATGGATAGGGCTGGCATGTGGGCCAAAGAAAAATAAATTAAGAAATAAAATAAAATAGAGTATTAAAAATAACAAGAGTCTAAACTGAAAATCTGTTTAAAGTTTGAAATATTACAATTTAAATACAAATTATGTTTATAAAATATGTACTACATAAAATAAAATTTCCCTTAAATTTCTAGGGAATCAATACATAGGCCATAACCTATGAAATATTGTCATAGTTTTTGTGTTTTATTATCTTTGGAAAACAATTAGGTTAATATTTCTATTTAGCTATTTATGTTTTTACTTGAAATCAAACTTAATAAATATTATAAATATAATTATATTTGTGTATTTGATTAATAAGTAGTAACACTAACACCATGGTCTTGTCGATATTTTTGATAATATTTTTTAACTATAATTTAATTTAAAAAATTATAAAAAATATATTTTTAAGAAAAGAGGGTTGGCCCAGCAAAGCTCGTAGCCCACGTACTTGTGGGCTGGGCCGATCATTTTCTTGCCCATACAAAAAATGCGCTAGCCCGGCCTGTCAAATTTCAAAGCCTGTATGGATTATCCCAGATGGGGTGGGCCAGCCCATATTGTGGCTCTAAAAATAACTGATATGCAAAAGAGCCACTATGACGATGTCAAAAAATTGCAAGGGATATTTTATTATAATTAGTGCTAAATAAAGATAAATTTTTTTTTAAGAAAGACACATGATATTATTCATGTATTATGTATGATATTATTTAGTACTATATTTGGTAGAAATTTTGGACCTAAGTATAATTAATTTATGGATTAATTATACATCCTACATGGTATTATTATATGATGTATTACTAATACCTTCCATTTGGTGTTATTAGTAATACATGCAGGGGCGTAGCTAAGCTTGGACACCCTTCGTCGAAAAAAATAATATCGTATATAAGTAAAATAATATATGAAGTAATTAAATAACATATTTTGGACATTCTTGACAGAACAAAATGTTATAACCTAGTGGTTTTTAGATGCCTTGAAAGAGCACTAGTAACTATTTTCCCCCCTATTTTTTTGGACACCCTTTATGAAATTGTGACTCCGCCACTGAATACATGTGATTTAATACCATGAGATTAATAAATGTAAAGATAAAAATATCCCCCAAAGCATTTTAATCATTTTGTTTGTTTCTTGATTTTATGTTTTATATTTGTACTAGTAAATTTATTTAAATAAATCAGCTTACAAATTTTATTATTTAGAGAGAGTTGTTTGTTGCTAAATAAATGCAATACAAATCAATATAATTTTTTTTTTTTTTAATTAGTTGGACTTTATTAATCACCAAACTATGCATTACAAAACCACAACTTGATTCAAACACAATCTATTGTCTAACGCCTTTAGAACCAACATTACACTAGGGGGTTTATGGAGGACTTAGCCATATCGACTATATCACTCCACATCCCAACAAGAGGATCAAGAGCTTCTACTGGGGAGGTCTAGAGAGTTATCTTAAATTTATACTGCTGCAATAGATTACTAATCATAGGCCGGGCTCTGGCATTGCAGGTAAATGCTATGTCTTTTGCAATCATCTCCATCACTTTATTTTACTTCTAAAATTGTCTTTGGTTCTTCTCCATCCATATCACGTGAATTATTTTAGTGTATACCATTTTGAAAAATTGAGCCTTCAGCGTTTTACCTTTGGCATCCCTCGTGGCTCCAGCTAGGTGGTTCTCCGAATCCTTGTGATTAATGTTGTTCTTTTGAGCCAAAAGTAGATTCTAGTCCACAAAGAACTAGCAAAAGAACACTGGACAAACAAGTGAGTTATAGTTTCCAGGCAAGCATTGCAAAAAACAAAATGAGGTTCTACACTCACACCCCATTTAAAGAGTCTATCCTTCGTGAGTAACCTTTCTTGTAATATAGCCATAGGGAGAATATAGCTTTAGGTCTAGCCTTATTTTTGTACGTCATGCCCTTCCATGGTACTCTTTTTGTAACCTCCAATAGATGCATGTAAATTTGTTGTATAATACTCTGACCAACCTTAAGAGGTTGCTGAGTAGTTCTCCAAATTGTTTGAGCTGCCACAATCTTTCTAATCATCCAACTTGCTTGTTGTGACAGAGCAAGGTTTTGGATTTATTGGCCTTTTATATAATAATTATGCACCCATTTTATTTGCATTTTATCTTGCTTATGTTCTAAGTCCAAACATCATTTAGCAAGTGCTGCCTTGTTCCATAATTGGAGGTTGATCAAGTTCATACCTCCAACACATTTAGGAGAGCACATTCTCTCCCCTACTATTAGAGCCCTTTTAGTAATAACATTATAACTAGACCAAATGTAGCTTCTATAATGTGCCTCTATATCTGTCAATACCTTCGTTAGAATTTGAAACAATTGTGACTAGAAGGCCTATATCTACAAAATAAGACTGTTTGTGCCAACTTCATCCTTTCGGCGTAAGATAGATTTTGCCTTGATCAGTAAACTCAAGTTGAGCCAAAATTTAGTCTTTAACAGCCAGTGATACCCCTCCAAAATATACAGAGCTTTTATCCAAGTTTGCTTGTAGTCCAGAGGATGTAGAAAATATATTGAATAGGTATAACAAAAGGCAAGTTACCCTTAGCAAAAAGAAGTAGGTCGTCTGCAAAGCTAAGATGAGTTATTTCAAGCATTGGGAATTATGTTAGGGTATTTAGCCCTCTACTCAAGTATTTCATAGAAATAGCAAACAGAAACATAGATATAGGATCCCCTTGTCTAAGTCCTTTAGTAGCGTCATATTTGAAATGTGGGTTGTTTAACATTTACTAATTGGAAAAGTAAATATATCACCTCATGCATTTCTGATCTTAATTGAATATATATATATATATATATATATATATATATATATATATATATAT
>JAJOOS010008816.1:0-51106 GCA_029582725.1 Solanum chiquidenum
AAAGAAATAATTAGATTAATACCGTTAAGAGAAAGATATTATGTCAAAATAAATCATGAATAAAGAATCACAGGACCCCCCCCCCCAAAAAAAAAAAAATTGGTATGACAACTCTGTGTATTTAGAAATACAATAGTAGCTCTTTGTGTATGCAAAGATACAATATAAACTCTATATGCATAAAACAATACAAGTATTTCTGTGTATATAATAATACAAAATACTTATGTGAGAGTTTCTCTAACCGACAACCATCACTGAAGAGCTATTGTGATGATACAACGTTTTGCCTCAATCTCTCCATGGCCTTCCTATACCTTCCCGAGGGTATATAACATGACTACTAAGTGGATCCACTAGTCTATGCTAAAAATCACTAAGGAATCATCTAAAAAGTATGACCCTTTTCTACCCATGGTGGCTATATGGTTTATGGCGGCTGGGAGTTGTCTGAACTCTCTCCCATATCGGTGCTCAATACTACTCCCAAATTATACTAGCTGATATGTTTAAAATAATAACTATGTGGTTTGAGATAATTACTCAAAAACTAGCCCAAAGGCTCTCTTGGAAATTAGTGTTTCCTCTCTTGCTTAATTGTGGAAACATTTACTCTTTACTGAAAACTAGCTCAAAGGATCTTTTGGAGATCTCAGTTTCCTTCCTTGTTTAAATGTGAAAACAGTCTACCCTTTGGGAATACATAGTCCCGATTTACTCTTTTGAGGAAATCAACTTCAATCTTTACTCTTTACTCAACTCAAAAGTCAGGTCTTAAACCAAAGTTAAAACATTTGTAAAAGACTTTTGGAATACTCTATCAACTTCTCTTGACTTGGCACTTAAGTATCCTTGAATTTAAATTTATAGATTCAAGGATTGTTATTTGTGATATGAAAGATCTCATGATGTTTAGAAGTGTTTTTAGATAGTTAAACATGAGAAACTATCAATAAATCATTGTCTGGAAGCAAGTCTGCGACACAGAGATACATTTTAATATTTAATCGCAAAATAAATTTTGAGGCGGAAGGGTCGATTACCGCTCCAAGATGTGGAGAACAGTTTTCCAATCCCGAGGAATAGGTTCGCGAGAAGCACCTGGTACCCGGATTTGACAAACTTGTTCCTTTTTCATTTTCTAACCCCAATTCATCTAACTTCGATTATTTTCTCAATTCCACTTTAGATTCAGATACCCAACATATGTACATAAGAATCTAATCAAACACAACTCTAAAATTGACACGATTCCATCAAGAACTCAACAATCCCAACTTAACTCAAGAACCAAAGTCAATATTCAAGAACACAATTAAACATCATCAACTTTCAACTTAATAAAATGAATTTTGCTGAACTAAACATGATTGGCGTGTGAATGAACGAACCCAACGCTATGAGAGACTCACATACCTCTTTAGGGATTAACCCTTTGGCGAAACGACTTCGATTCCGCAAGAAATCTCCAAGAACTCTTGATTTTTCTCCTCTTTTCTCCTCTTGAGTTCTTCCTCTAAAAATCCTAGCATGAAATCTTTGAGTGCATAAACTGAACTAACTCAGTTTAGACTGCAAATAAATTCCTAAAGACGAAATAAATTAATTGGGTAATGAAAAGACCAAAATACCCCTTTAAAATCTGGTTAACTTTCCATATTTAGACAACCTATTTTCAAATGGACATATCTCCCTCATACGAACTGGAAATCAGGAAAACTCAGCGCCGTTTGAAAGATAATTCAAAGGTCTTCCTATGGTATCTTGTAAGCAAACCTAACTCATCCTGAGCTAGGAGTTATGCTCATTTTAAGTTGATCCAAAACTCATACTTAACTTAACCTTGTCAAACCTTCCAAATTTGATTATTTCAAAAAACGGTTTGTTTCTACTTCTAGGTCTTTCTAGTAGAGGGGTGTTATAATATCTCCCCCTTGGGAACATTCATCCTCAAATGAGATCAATCTTAGTAGGCTAAGGGTGTAACATCTAACATCTAGCTCAAACACCTAACAACCAAAATGTAAATACAACATGCCAATTTAAAATAAATGCCAAGAAAAGGATTAGTACCTTAATTTGTAACTGCTACGGATTTGAAGAGATGTGGGTATCTCATCTTCATATCTTCCTCAGCTTCCCAAGTAGCTTCCTCAACAAACTAATTTCTCCAAAGAACATTGACTGATACTACTTCCTTGGTCTTAAACTTGCGAACCTGGTGGACTAGTATCTAAATAGTAATCTCCTCATATGATACGCTATCCTTGATACAAATATCTTCAGTATGTATGACAAGTGAAGGATCTCCCATGCATTTCTTCCACATAGAAATGTGAAATACCGGATGGACCATTGCTAACTCTTGTTGTAGCTCCAACTCATAAGCTACATTGCCAATCCTCTTGGATATTCTTTAAGGGCCAATATATTGGGGACTAAGTTTCCCCGATCTGCACCTTCTTCCATAAAGAGCTTCATAAGGAGCCATATGAATGCTAGAATGGTAATTATTGTTATAAGCAAACTCAATGAGAGGTAGGTGATCATCCCAATTACCCTTGAAATCAATCACACAGGCCCTCAACATATCTTCTAGTGTTTGAATAGTGTGCTCTTCTTGACCATCTGTCTGAGGATGAAAAACAGTACTTAAGTTCACCTTTGAACCTAAGACTTTTTGGAATGACTTTTAAAACTATGCAATAAATTTCGCACCTCTGTCTGAAATAATCGAAACTTGAACCCCATGAAGTCTAACTACCTCTTGGAGATACAATTTGGGATAGTCCTCTACTAAATGGGTAGTATTTATCGGCAAAAAGTGGGCTGATTTTGTTATTCTATCGACACGATTCCATCAAGAACTCAACAATCTAAACTTAACTCAAGAAACAAAGTCAATATTCAAGAACACAATTCAAAATCATCAACTGTCAACTTTCTAGAATGAATTTCGCTGAACTAAACATGATTGGCGCGTGGATGAACGAACCCAATGCTATGAAAGTCTCACATACCTCTTAACGGATCAACCCTTGGCGAAACGACTTTGATTCCGCAAGAAATCTCCAATAACTCTGGACTTTTCTAGTCTTTTCTCCTCTTGAGTTCTTCCTCTAAAAACCCTAGCGTAAAATCTTTGAGTGCGTAAACTGAACTAACTCAGTTTAGACACCAATAAATTCCTACAAACAAAATAAATTAATTGGGTAATTAAAAGACAAAAATACCCCTTTAAAATCCGGTAAACTTTCATTATTCAGACAACTCAACCTCAAATAACCATATCTCCCTCATACGAACTCGAAATCGTGCAAACTCGGTGGTGTTGGAAAGATAATTCAAAGATCTTTCCTACAATATCTTGTAGCACACCTAACTCATCTTGAGCTTAGAGTTATGGTCATTTGAAGTTGACCCAAAACTCATACTTAACTTACCCTTTTCGAACCTTCCAAATTTGATTATTTCCAAGAAGGGTTTCTTTCTACTTCTAAGTTTTTCTAGTAGTGGGGTGTTACAATAAGTGAAGTGTTGACCAAATTGCTTGTAGAGAAGCCATTAGGTGGTCTGTAAGCCTCTCCGTGGTCTTCTCTAGGGAAACTTCCTTATCAAGATGATTAGAGTTTAGAATATAATAGTCGTACTCCCAAGATATGAGTACTTTGCTCTCCTAATCATCGTACCAAAAATATTGCAAGTTCTATACCATGTTTGGGGCGGCGAATCTTAAATGGAGAGACTCGATGGAATTATTCTTTCACTTTTGATGGAGAGTTTGACTACTTTCTAGGGTATTGGTAGTGGGGTGTAGATATACTTAGTAGGAGTCACCAGACTTTGAAGGACACAAAAATATATAATGTTGTGTATGGTTCACTTGTTACTTATGATCATAACACTAACATCATGCAAGCCTTTTGTGAAGCTTGGTGTCCTGTTATAAACACATTGCTCACTTCAGTCGGAGAACTATCCATATCACTTTGGGACTTACACGTGGTTGGTGGTCTACCCATATCAGGTTGCCTATATGAAGAGGTTGTGCCGAATGTTAAAGAACTTACAAGCACATTTGAAAATGGAAAAAGGTTCCTCCCTCAATCTTGTGAGCATTTATTGGCGCTTTTCATCAGCTACAAACAGAAAATAATGATAATCCGAATGCTTCTATGGAAAAATGGGTAGAATTTTGGTGTACAAAAGATACAAAGTACGGACAACCCCCGCCCAGGAAGGAAAATAAATCTTCCCATCTTAGATCATCTCACATTCCAACTAGGTACTTGATGAGTCTCTTAAGTGGTCTTCTAATGACGAAGCCTTTGTTCCATAAGTTACAAGTTAAGAGTCATAAGATAGACGAAACATACTTGGCAGCATTTTTTTCCTGTTGGTTCTGTATATTTGTTCTCCCTACTAAGAAAGGTGGCTTTATTCGTTCGGGTGTCTTCAAAAATGTCTGTCATTTAGCATGTGGTCGAAGAGTTATCCTTGCGATTCAAAGTTTAGCTAGCATTTACAAATGTTTAAACATAATTTTGAGATGCTCGCGACTTGATCTCGTCCAGACTTATTTCACAATCTATTATGTGTATGGTTGGTTGGCCTTTTACTTTAAGACCCATTATCCATTTACTGGTGGACCAGTTGATCCCCTCATGACTATCTTTTCGGGTGAAGGAGCTGCAAGGTTTTTTTGGAAAAGAGGATGCAAGAAAGTGTATACATGGAGGAGGAACCATTTCTTTGGATGCAACATTTGTTCATAGGCCTCATGCACACCACTATCGTGATGATGGAACTAAAAACTAGTATCAGTCAAATTTCTTTATGAGTGTTCACTCAAACAATCTTAATTTAAGGGATGGAAATGCATTGAACATTTAGCCATATAGTCCTCACAAATTAAGTCATCAATTTGGCTTTTTTGAAGGTACTCCTGGTCGATTGGATTAAGATTTTCGTAAAGCTTCTTTCGAAGATGGATTAAGGCTTGGACGAATTTTTGTGTTGACTAATTCTAGGGCAAGAGAAACATTTCCTCCTAGTGGATCCAACATGAAAGAAATATTTTCCCCTCAATTATAAGTCCTGGTGAGAAAAGGTGCACGGGACCCTTCTTGAAAATCATATGCAATTTTTGGTGAATGTTGCTGGTTTGATTTCTGACGCTCTTCAAAAGAATGATGAAGAGGTCTTAATTGTGAACCAATCTCCTGTTTGAAAGTATAGAGTTGGTGTTCCAGATAAGATCAAGGGACCTCCCAATGAAAAAGTCCAAAAGGGAAAGTGTTCAACTCAAACTCATCAAACTTCTCACAAGCGGCCATCTCAAGACAAGAGTAATAGCACCCGTGATGATCGTTGTTGGAAGAGAGTGAGACCACCTCAAGACATGCCGAAAGATACATATTTATATGTGGTGGATATTACTGATAGCAATGTTAGTTCTTCAAGGACTTTGACAACTATTAAAGAGGTAATAATTTAAACTTTTTTTATCCCATGGTCTCAATTGACTTCACTAACTATTATCCCTTTTTTCCTTATTTTTGCCAAGCAATGTCAACATGTTGGAAACTAAGCCTCAAGATAGTGCTGAGTCTGTAGAGGGGCCGGATTCAAGGAAATATCTTTTGATACCTCTAACAGGCAAGAGGTTACTTATATTTCTCATGAAAGATCTAATGAAAATGTCGAACTCAATTCCCCCAAGAACCAAGCAACATCCAAGTCTGTTTTTGATGGAAGAAAGGTCGTGTCGGAACATCGAAAGGATTTTATCAAATGAGCTTTGACTAGGATCCGTTCTAAACTTGTTGATCATAATGTAGATCGTGCTTCTTCTCTTAAGGATGCGATTCAACTAATTCTTGAAGATGCAGATTCCATGGGTGTGGATATTTCCCCTTTCAAGGCTTTATTGGAGTTTTTCTTTAAACTCGGTTTTTCTTATGACCAAGCGCGATTGTTTCTTGGTGATAAGGCTGAGTCATGTTTGAAAGTCAAGGAACACCTTGATCTTTTATTGTATGAAAAGAATGCGAAATATGAAGAATTATCGGTTACTTGTCAATCCCTTAAGTAAGCAAAGAAAAAATGAAGGAGTTAAAGCTCTCCGAGATGCCGCCACGAAAGAAATTGAAGATGTCGAGTCTAAAGTCTTGGCAGCTAAACATGAGTTCAATAAATGCACTGATATTTCTTTAGTGACTATAAAAGCCTCAGATGATGGAGAAGAGAAGAAGTGGGTCTTAGAGGACGCTCTTCAAGATTTAGCTAATTATAAACTATGTTTAGAGTAGCTTATTTTAATGTTTTCTTTTAGCTTTCTGTTCTCTTTCATTTTCCTTTTTAGTATTTTGATTGCCTTAACATTGCACATTTAATAATTGTTTTGTATTTAAGCTTCAAAAATCATTGTTTATCAGCTTTGTGTCTTAATAGTACAAAAGTTATATCGTGATGTGAGAACATCGGAGTCATGACAAACTTGATTTATCAAAACTAAAACTCATAATCTAAAACATATCAAAACTCTGTAGCTCCATATCTCAGAATTTTCCTAGATAAATCTGAGAAATCAACTTCACTTGCGGAAATGCTAACTGTTTCAAATTCATATAACCTTGTTAAAAAAAATCATATCTCAGCATAGAAAGGTCGAAATGATGTGATATTTTATTCCATTGACAAGATTATTTTTAGTAATATAACATATCCAAAAATCATGGCTAAAAGCATTATGAATTTTTACAGATATTCCATTGACGTCAACTCGAATGACAATCTATGATATTTAAAAGGAATATTGCGATGTGCAAATCGTGGTTTGGTTCTCCCTTTTTTTTGAACTTATGAGATTGAATTTGGGGTGTAACACTAAGCGCCTATGTATCTCGATGAAGAGGATAAAGTGGAAACATGTATTTTTTTACACTCATGTGAGTGAACTTAGAATATAACTATAAGCACCTATGTACCTCAGTAAAGAGGATCAAGTCAAAATGTAGTTCTGAGGAGGTGAGTGATTTTTTTTTTGTGCCGTACAAAGTTTATATTCTTGTGGGCCAGAAGTGACATGCAATTTAGGCTCGTAACTTAAGGAGCATGCTTCTTTCCTTTAGGGATAGTATCTTTTCATGAACTTCCCATTAATGGGGCCAACACACAATCCTTCTGAGTCAACCAGTTTGTAGTGCCACTTGAATATACTTCTTGTACAACGTATAGCCCATCCCATTTAGCGGAGAACTTGCTTCCAGATCGACGAGAGGTAATAATGGGCATTCTTACAACAAGAATCTGGTCACCAACTTGAAAGCATCTAAAATGAACATTGTTATTAAAAGATCGAGCTTGATAGCATTCTAAACCTTATTGAGCCTCTAGTCTCTTTTAATCAAGAGACTCCAATTCTTCTAGGCGTAACCGAGCAGTTTTCTTCATAAGTGAGTCCTTCTTGAATGGCAAGCCCCAATGATGGAATTTGACACTCTAGTGGAAGGACTGCTTCCACTCCATAAATAAGAGAATAAGGAGTCGCATGTGTTGGTGTACTATAAGTGGTCCTATATACCTAGAGAGCTTCTTCCATTCTTTCATGCCAATCTCTCTTAGATTTGGAGACAACCTTTTTCAACAAGTTGCAGAGTGTCTTGTTAAATGCTTCAGTGAGCCCATTAGCAGCAGCATAATACATTTAAGAATTGCGGTGCTTGAAGCCAAAAAGATCACATATCTTTGTCATCAACTTGTTATCAAATGGCTTTCCATTGTTTGTCAATATATATCGAGGAATGCCAAAACGATAAATAATATTGACCCGAATGAAGTTAGCGACAGTCCCTTTCTTCACTTCTTTAAGAGAAACAAGTTCTGCCCAATTTGAAAAAAAATCGGTTGCTGCAAGGATGTACAAATGACCACCAGAGGATTTAGGCAATGGTCCAACAACATCCAAACCCCAAGCTTCAAATGGCCAGGAAACAACAATTGGGTGTAGTACTTCAAGGGGTTGATGTATAAAATTGGCAAGCTTGACACCTTTGGGAGTAATTCAAGCAATCTTTTACCATAGGTTGCCAATAATATCCCATCCCTTTTATATGAAAATGAAGTTTTTGCCCAGATTGATGCGTTCCGCATACTCAAGAATGTGCTTCTTGCATGGCTTGAATAGATTCATCTGTCCCCAAACAACGTAAGATTACCCCATCAAATGATCGTCTATAGAGTGTATCTTTATAACAAAGAAAACGAGGGGCTCTTCATAAAATTATGTCCTCCTACGAAGATTTTCTGGCAATATTACATAACATAAGTAATCAATTATTGGTTGTCGTCAATCTTCAATTTCAGCCTCAGAAGTAGTAATGTCTTGTTCAAATTCTTCTACATGTTCATCTAGTGGTAGAGCTATCAATTTTTGGAAAACAACAACTTGCATTTGATCGGACGATGCTAATGCAGAGGCTAAAGCTGCCAACGCATCTGCCTTCTTATTTTCCTTTCTAAGGATATGTTGAATAGTCACCTTCCCAAGCCAACCTATCATCTATTGAGCATAATTGCGTTATGGGAGTAACTCAGGCTTCTTCACTTCATAATGACCTAATACTTGATTAATCACTAACTTTGAATCACCATAAATTTGCAGTTGCAATTGTTTCATATCAACAACCATTTCAAGCCCAAGTAAGAGTGCTTGATATTCGGTAACATTATTAGAGAAGTGTTGTGTAAGAGTGAAGGAATATGGCAAGACTTCCCCAAATGAAGTGACAAACATCTCCAGTGCCGACTCCTCCACGATGCGCAACTCCATCAAAATACATCTTACAAGGTGGTTGGATTTCAATTAACAGGTAACTCATCAAATAACTACGAATCATTTGGAATTGGATGATTGGTTAAGAAATATGGTAGCACTTATCCTTTTATTGCCTTTTGAGAGATATATATGATTTCAAATTTTTGAAATTGGAGGTAACACCTTGCTAGCCGATTACTCAAGACAGGTTTGGGCATGACGAACTTGATAGAATTTGCTTTAGATACAAGTTGTATAACATGATCTTGGAAGTAATGTTTCATCTTCTGAATCAAGAATACGAGGTCCATACATAACATCTCAATAAGTAAATACTTGATCTCATTTTGTGTCATCGTCCTACTCAAGTAATAAAGGGCATTTTCTTTCCATTCATTCTTTTCTTGTGCTAGAAGTGCTCGTACTGACCTTTCTTGTGCAACAATATATAATATCAATGGTTTTCCATGTATAGGAGCTACAAGTACTGAAGGCTTCATCAAATAAGATTTTATGCTCTCGAAAGCATTGTTACAACACTTGTCCTATTCAATAGGAATATCCTTTCTCATAAGATGACTGAATGGTTGGCATCTTGATTAGAGATAAACCTTCTAAGGTATGCCAATTTTCCCTGCATGCTTTTCAACTCATGAATATTTTTAGGCTCGGGCATCTTCAGAATAACATCTATTTTGTCTTGGTCAATTTTGATCCCTTGATGTCGAACAATTAAACCAAGAAACTTCCCCGAAGTAACCCTAAAGGTACATTTTAAAGTGTTCATTTTGAGATGGTATCTTCAAAGTCGTTCAAACACCATTCTCAAATCTTTGAAATGGTCCTACTTTTTTATTGATTTCACTACTAAGTCATCAATATAACACTCAACAATTTTATGAAGCATGTCATAAAAAATAATCTACATGGCTCGTTGATAAGTACCTCCATCATTTTTTAAACCAAACAACATTACATTGTAGCAATATATTCCTTTAGGAGTACGAAATGCAGTAAGTTCTTCATCTCTTGGTGCCATGCAAATTTGATCGTATCCAGATGACCATCCATAAAACACATTGTCTCATATCCAGTCGTGGCATCAATTATAAGATCTGGAATTGGAAGAGGAAATTCATCCTTAGGGAATACATTATTGAAATCCCTAAAGTCAACACAAACTCGGATTTGGCCATTCTTCTTTCTTAGCTTACATGCACAATGCTTGAAATCCATATAGGATATTTGACTTCACGAATGAAATGTGCTTCATTGAGCTTGTTGACTTCCGTTTAGATCAAAGGAACTGGTTCAGGTCTAAATCGACGTTGAACTTGCTTAATAAGACGAACACCCCATTTCACAGAAAGATGATGAACTACAACTCTAGGATCTAATCCAGACATATTTTTGTAGCTCCAAGAAAATATAAAGCTAAACTCCATAAGCAACTCAATTTATTTCCTTTCTTCATCGTCATTCAATGAGGCACTTACATATGTGGGCCTCATATTGTTATCAACCCCAAGGTTAACTTCTTTTAAGGTATCAACAATATTCTTTATCCTTTCCTCGAGTTTAGGGGGTGCATCTTTTGCGTCCTCATCTTGTTAAGGATCACCATCATTGAAGGATATATGATGACATGTATGAACATCAACAAATTTGTTCTAAATCTCTGCATGAGGTGAAACACTTTCCTTGTAAAAAATTGTGATGTGATGTGATGATCCTACACTTTCTTCATCTTCGTCCCGCTCCTTAGTGTGAACTATGGTATGCGTTCTTTCTCTTAGGATCTCCTCACATGAAACAACAAGTTTTTCTTTCTGCCTCATTCTAGAAAAAATCAAACTGCCATAATTCTTGGGTGGACCGTGCTCTTGAGAATGAATGCATCCTCCCATTCTTATACAATTTCCTTGGCATTAGTATTTTCTGTTCATTGGTCCGAAACGATCAAACACTTAAATTTATTGAGTTGACTCGGCAAGCCGAACAAATACAGAAACGTTAGAAGTTGGGACAGTGTCGATCAAACACAGAAGGCCTTTCGTTAGAGATTACTGGTTCTTCTATCATAGTAATGTAGTTGATGCTCATCGTTCTAATAGAGATTCCAACTGGTGATGGTTGTTTGTAACCAAATCCTTCACATGATTGTTTGACAATGTACCCTCTTTCTATCAACATCCTTTGATTAGGATTTAGGCCATGATTTGTCTTTTCAACAACTTCATGTAGGAGCTTACCTAATTTAGACGTTTCATCAGAATTATATCCTGCTTTCACCAATAATTTATAAGCATTTGGGTTAAAACCTTCAATTGTACGCTTCTAAGGAAGTGCTTCATATGAATCATGGTTTGATGGTTTGAAAAATCCTCTTATCACTTTTAAAGGTGATTTGATTGCATCAAGTTGCTTGATAGGAAATGTCAATCCTTTACTCTACAACTCAGAAGCTTGGACTTTGACCTTATTTGCCTTTAGGAATAGTGAAGAATATGAGACACTCTCCTACTTGCAAATGTCTCTCTTGTATTGGGTACTCTACTCGTATTCGAAAGTTGTTGATCTTTATCCATCTTAACCCCTACCTTTTCTGTTGTTACATCAACCCTATTTTTGATATCCGCCTTTCTGATTGGTATCAAGTTATCAACTTTGGCTTCCTTTGAGACATGATTCTTTAAGTAGAACTTTACATCTGCAAAGTGCGCTTCTGTCTCGGTGAAAGGCTAATCATCAGTGACTACCTTCTTTTGAATCCCGTCTTCAAAGTATTTAAAATAGCGATGGTATGTAGATGGCACCACTTTATTCTCGTGGATCCATAGACTTCCTAACAAGATATTATACGAGGTCTTTGAGTCAATAACGTGCATCCATGCACTCGAACACATATCTTCCATTTTTATATCTATTTTGAAAGCACCAATGGCTCTTTTGCCCCCTTTGTTGATCTCCTGAGTCATTATATGACTTTCAGATAGTTAATTCATCGGGATTCCAAGTTCTTTCAAAGTCTGAATAGGAAGAATATTGACCCCAAAACCATAATCCACCATAATCCTATTTACTTTAGGCCCACGCACAAAACCTACCATATATAAAGGATGATTATGTGATGTTTCACCCAAAAAAAGATCGTCGTTAGTAAATGTGAACTTTGCATCACAAATATTCACTTCTTCTGAGAGACTTGATGGGATTTTCATACGACGAAAGCAAAACTAGTGATGATTCTTCCCCTATTATTTCTTCTTTGTCAATGTTACAACATGAGGTCTTGGTGTCACAATGAGAAATCTTCGTGTGGAACTAGCTTGGCAAGAATTCCTCCAATATCACCAGAGAACATCGTTTTTGATAGTGATTCTCCAAAACTCTGGATTTCTTCACATTCTTCTTCACTCTTTCAGTTTTGAGTAGTTTCTTCATCTTTCCTCTTTTCACTTCCTCACTTGGTTCTCTTCGTGAGTTTGTTTTGCAGCGTCTTCGTCGTGTCACCAAAATCCATCCTTCATCATCAGCATAATCAGATTGATTTCCTGCTAATAAGTTTCCTTTCACTATTGCCTCTTCCATCAATGGAAGAAGCAATGATATGCTAACATCGATTGGTTCAAAGTCACAAAATTTAATCACCATTGGTGGTGATGTGTATAGGACATAATCATAGTTATGTACTTCGACAACGTTGCAAAGAATTGTGGGATCATTTTAGCCAAAAGTGATAGAAACTTCATTTGAATTTTCCTTCTAGTCTTCAAGCAATATCTTTCCTTCACGATCTAAGTCCATGATCTTTTCCTTCAAGATTAAGCAGTTTTCAATAGGTTGACCCATCAAAGAATTATATTTGCAGTACTTTTGATCATTAATCCTTCCAGCTTCGTCTAGGCGCTTTATTTCAGGTAACTCAAAGAGTTTCAATGTATGAAGCTCTTCAAAAATTGCTGTAATATCTGAGTCCATGAATGGATACTCATTCGTTTGCATTTCCTTCAAAGATAAGTTTTTGTCGGTGTTGTTTTGAAAAGCTGTGCCCTTCACAATTTCATTGTTGCTTAGCTTTGCGGCGAATTTCAAAGGTGCGGCCTTAACATTGATTGATTCTTTGTTTTCAGACTTGGGTGCAAACTTCCCCCCTTTCTTCACCTCCAATTTGTCTTTTCCCCTACGAGGCTCATAAATATGTGGTCCTTCATTTCTGCTTTAGGACATTCTTAACTCCATATCATGAGCACGTGTGGATAGTTCCTCAAATGAGTTGGGATTGATACCCTGTAAGATGTAACGAAGTCCCCAATGCATTCCTTGAATGCACAGTTCTATTCTAGAGGTTTCTCTAAGCCTACTTGCAATTGAGGCTCGCGTTCCTCCATTGATTGATGAACTCAATGAAATGTTCATCCTTCCATTGACGTGTATTTGTGAGTTCAATCATGCTCACAGTGCACCTCGTGCTATAGAAATGATTGAGAAATTTATGTTCAAGTTGTTCCCAATCATCAATGGAACCAACTTCGAGATTCGTATACCATTCGAAGGCATTTCCTTGCAAGGAACGCAAAAACTGTTTAACCAGATAATCTCCATAAGTTCAAGCATTATTTAAAGTTTGAATAAAATGTGCAATGTGTTGCTTTGAATTTACCTTGCCATCAAATTATTGAAATTTTGGAGGTTGATAACCTACAAGCATCTTCAAAACATCGAATTATGAAGTCTTTTAGTTGATGAATAGGAATTTCCCCTTCAGCTGATACTTGCAATTCATTATTAGCATGTGTTTACTTTGTAGATGATTCCCTTTTTTCTTGATGGCTGGAGGCCCCTCTCCATAGCATTTTCAACTCTGTCTGTCAACTTAACAATTCAATTATCCTGATCTTGCACATACTTTGTTAGGCCTTCAATTGACTTTGTCAAACTTGCCCATTGTTCTTCAACAGTTAATGTGTTAGTCACCATTGCTTGGATTGCCATTACGGATGATGGAGTAAAGAACGGGTTTTCCCTCAAATTGAAATCTGATTGGAACAAGTTATGTGGAGTGACTAGGGCAGATCTAGTGATCAAAGCATCATCTTCATCTCGAATAGTATGATCCTTGTTATTAAATGGACTAAGTTGTGCCAATGTCTTTTCAACAATCTCAGCTATATTCTCTCCTTCTACTAATTTATTTGGAAAAAATCTTGCCCCCTTTGAAGATGGAATACCCAAGATAGGAACTGATACGGATGACACTTGAAGTGTTTTTTGTCCTAACAAGTTTGCTTTGTTCCTATTGATGAGTCCCAAACTTTCCATAGTAGCATCCATTATATACTCTACCGCCGAGGCAAACTTTGAATCGACAATCTTAGCGACAATAAATTTGGAATTGAACTTCTTAGATGCCATATTAATGTTCTTGAAATTTGATGATCAATGTAAAGAGATGAGAGGTAGAGATGTCCCACTAGGCGTGCCAAAATTTGTAAACAACAAATTTTCGAGCTGTGAAAAATAAATAATCAAGAAAGGAAAATCCGAGTAACAAAGTGTAATATTTGATTTCAAAATGTAGTACGTGTTAAAATATCTATGAAAATCCTCTAATTATTCAAAATAATTGAAATATGTTGGACTTGAATTTGATTTAGAGTCAAGGGCTTGAATAGCTTGATATTGAATCTTTAGTTTTCAAACTTGGATTTGAATTATTCATCACGAACTCTTGTATGGTTATGATGAATAATAACTAAGAACAAGTAACTTGATCTTGAATGTTGATATTTTCCTTCTTTCTTGATCTTGAATTTGAACTTTGAACTTGATTGCTTGAAACTTGCAGCTTGTAGAGAATTTGTAGCCTTTGATCCACGAGCTCTCTTCTTGCTTCTTGTTCTCCCCCCCCCCTTTAAGAATAATGAAGACACTTATTTATAGATTTAGGGAGTGGTATACCTGTGTAATTTGATTGGTCGGTTTTAATCGACCAATCACATTCCTGTGATGAAAACTTTGATTTAATTGGTCATAAAATGTGACATATACATGTGGCATTATTCTAGTGGCTTATTTAATTTGGCTTGGATTTCCACAAAACTTTGACACGTGGCATGGTTCTAGTGGCTTATTTAATTTGACTTGGATTGCCACATAACTTTCACACGTGGCATAATTTTAGTTGCTCATTTAATTTGACTTGGATTGCCACATAACTTTGACACATGACATAACTCTAGTGGCTTATTTAATTTGACTTGGATTGCCACATAACTCTGACATATGTCAGGATTTCAGTGGCCCATTTAATTTTACTTTGACTGCCACATAACTTGAACTACTTTCTTAAATATAATATAGTCCAAATTAATTTATGGAATTAGATTCAATAAAATCATAATGCTTACAATTATATTTAGGGTTTTCTATATTTATAAATAGCTCATGAGAATAATTATTAAGAGATATACTTTGTAAGAAAAATATATTGTGTAGGGAAAAGTCAATAGTTTTTAGGGTTATTTTCTTATTTTTCATTTCTTAGACTTTAGTAGCTAAAGACCCTTGTTCTTGGGTTGCGGCTATGGGTAAGTATTAACAATCAATTGCTTTGAACTAATGTTGGTTATTGTTTAAATTACTTTTTTATTCTTGTTTTAGTATTTAATGCTTGATCACCAAAGAGATAAATATGTTGTCTAATCTTGGACTCGGGAGACGAAGAGGTAGATAGACCATATACTACAAAGAGATAAATCTCTCTTGCATATCACTTGTTCAGATTCGTGCTCAGGATTGACACATGGGCGAACATCGAGCTTGGTTACTAAACATGATGTAATATTAATGCTGGTCAATTGAGTCTGTCTATCCTCGCTCAATGAAGTAGTTAGACAGTCAATTGGGGTAGGCGATTAGTGGTCGGGAGATCATAATCATAAAATCAACCTTGTAAATTAGTAATTATATAGCCATATTTAATTCATTTCATGAGATGTGATACATGAAACCTTAAGCATGCGACAACCCAATTTTTTTTAACTATTGTAAGTAATTTCATTATTTCATTCTTGCATTCTTAGTATTCAAATATAAATCAAACACTTCCTTTGGGTTAGATAATCTAGCTCTTTTAGAGCGACTATATTACTTGTGTAGCCGTGTACACTTGTGTGTGATTTTGGGAACAACACTCATCCTCAGATCGGTGTTTAATATTACTCCAAATAATATATATATAACATATTATTTCTCTAGTTTGAGGTAATTTATCAAACTATCTTCTTAAAAGAGGTAACTGCTCTGAAATATCTATAAACTCATAAACTCATTTAGAAATCAAAGTTTCTCTTTTCTCAATGTAACAAAATGATACATGTGTGACTACTCAGTTCCCTTAAATTTTACTCAAAAATTCTCTTTAAACTTTACTCAAACACTTTTTTACTTTCTCAGAAAAATAGTTTTAAAAAATGTTTATTGTAATCTGATCATTGATGACTCGGGAACTCATACTACATAAACATTGATGGCATATCTAGATGTCATATTGCTCACACATTGATTGCATAATCGACTGTCATACTAATCATGAATCATAGTTCTCTTCTCATTGCAAAATTATTGTTTTTGGAACAACTTGTGTTCCCTTAAACTCTTCTCAAAAGATACTTTAAAATACTCTTGCTCAAATCTTGGTTTAAACACTTTTCCAAAACTCATCTTTTGTTTCTTAGGAAATCGGTTTAGACAATAATGTTTTCTTTAAAAGATTCTAAAAAATTATAACTCAAAATAGGATTAATGCAAAAAATTAGACATGAACAACAACTCAAGGATCTCAATGTATAATAATATATATAACAACTCATGATCAAAGATTTAGAACATAGAATCAATAACCTAACTCATTTCAAGTTTTTTCAAAACTAAGGGTATAACCCTAGATTAAACTTTACTGACTAAATTGAGATGTAGGGCTTGAAGATGAACATACCTTAATGATGGATTCTGAAGAAAAACCTTGGAGGATGAAACCTAGCCTTGGTGTTTCTTGATGATCTTGAGCGTAGACTATTTTTTTAGAATGACAGGGTTTAAATAATCATAATTGATTGGCTTTGACTTTTAAATAAATTAATAGTCATGGGTTGGGGTTTCTGGATGAGGAAAAGGCATAAACACCCCTAAAAAATGTGAAAAGAAGTGAAAACTAAAATAATTTTGAAGTATTGTGCGCCCTCGCGCAGCTGAAGCTTAGTTCCCGTGGCTGAGATCCACTTCGCACGCCATTTCATGGAGACTATATAGTGCCCATAAAAATGGGTATAACTTTTAACACATAACTTAGATTGACGAACGGTCAATACCAGTTGAAAGAAAATGTCAAGACCTATCGTCTGGTTGGTATAAACCACAAAACTCTTCATATGTTAGGAGGATAGCCCTATGATTTATAGAAGTGTATCCTTGAATGAACTTACAAGAAAAACTTAATCATTAGAGAACCTCTCAACTTCACTTTTTGCTAAAGGTTCATTATGAGCTCAACTCACATCCAAAGCACTTCTGATACTTAGGAATGGACTTTAACATATATGAACAAGTAGTATATCACCCAACCCAAGTTGATACATTTACGACAACAAATTTGAATCTTAAGAGTAGAATTTTCGGGGTGTTACAAGTTGCTTCCCTACTTCTTTAGCTAGAAATTTTGTGACCCAATCTACTTCCTAAAGTTGTGTCATTTCTAAGGTCCTCTATTGAACCAAAACATATTTCTATTGGTTTTAGGTCCTTCTCTACCATGATTCATTAAAGAGAACTAATTAATAATGCATATTTGGCATTAGTACTCCTCAAAATACCCTAAAACCCACCTAATCCACCTCTACCATGGTTACTTGATGAATTTCAAATTTCAACTCATTTAGGACTTTGTTTTCATAGTTTTATTGTCCTCAGTGCCTAATTTATGCTCTAAACTGATGTTAAAGTGTTAATTTGAAGCAATGAAGGCGAAAGAGCAAGGAAAGAATATCAACGGGCAAAAAGGAGAGGAAAAGCTGAAGAAGATGAAGAAAGGCATTCCTCGTGATTGCCAAGACCACTCGGTGAACCGCTTAGTCTCTTCAGCTAGCCAAAAGTTCCAGCGTGCCTTCCCTATGGAAAAACCAACTTGGCGATGGACATGGAAAGTTGGCGAACCATTGAATGGATCGGCAACCTCGATCCAAATCACCTAAATTCACAAAACCCTAAGGTTAATGAGCCAAGGCAGACTGGCGATGGAAATGGAGCTATTGGTGCATCGTCGACTTGGGTGACAATGCTCGACTAACCTCACCTAGTGGTCCTAAAGGTCAAAACTTGAGAAAGTATAAATTGAATTTAAAAAAAGAAGAAAAGAATCTAGTCATTTTTCCTATGTAATTTTTCTCGTTGTTGAACTTGGAACTTTGGTCTGGAACATTGTTTTACTTTGTTTTAGAAGTTTTCTAATAGATTTTAGTTGGGTTTTCGATATTGAGAATTTTTTATCATTGTAAAAATATGGATTGCAATAGCCAGATTATAGAGAACATAATTGGTATTGCTTTCATCCCTTTTATTATGTGTGGCTAAAACCCCCATTCTATGAGGTGTGATCATGTGATTATTTGTTATAACTAGCTTATGTGTATTGTAGTTTACTGATTTAAATGCTGCTTTGAAGTGGGTGTAATTGATAGTTGTGTATTAACCCATGAATTGTAGTTGCAAATACAGTTCTAATTTAATGTAGTGATTGGATTGTTTTGGGTTCATCTTGAGAGAGTAAATCTTAACTCGATCCTGCCTATCTAGCTCGAGAGAGTAGATAAATTAAGGTATTAGGTTGTTTATAATGTTATGCTTGTCGAGGTTTGTAAAAACTTGCTTGAATCGTAACAGTTGTTCGAGAGAAAGCTATTGCATATATGGTCTACCCTACTCACTATGATTCAACAATTGTTAGTAAATTACAATTACAATATAGCGAAATTTGCCTTTAATCGATCACATTCCCAAGTCTCTATTATCTATTTGATTACTCTTCTATTTTTCTTAGCTGTTAATTGAAAATTCTTAACCCCCCATCTGACACTTATATTTATTTGAATAATTTTGATAATTACTATTCCTACAATCTTGTAGAACTCATTAAAAACTTTGTAACTGAATTCTAGCTTTTATCACTCCCTGTGGGATCAACCCCAACTCTTCGTTGGGTTTATATTAGATTGTGATCGCCTACACTTAGTATTGGATGAGGTGTAGTTTAGCGTTTATGAAAAATGGTGTCGTTGCCGGGGAGTGGTGTTTAGAATTCTATTATTGAAGTTTAGATTTTGATCTTTCTGTGTTGTTTGTTGAAAATTGACTTACCTTGTTTTGTGCTTGTTGTTTGCTGTTTGTGAAAACAGGACGAGATGAGTGTGAACTAAAGTAACGGTAGCCAAATGGGCCACAAAGATGACATCGGCAATTTGAATGATGTTAATGAACACATTCAATTAGGTGGCATATGTAATATATACTTATCTCATGTCAAGGGAAATAATGTCTTCCATGTGACTAGCATGATGTTGCAACTCCTGCAAATGAAAGGATTATTTGGAGGGCTAGCTCATGAGGATCCCCATGATCATATTCAGAACTTTGTGGACGTATGTGGTCCATTCTTATTCAAAAACATCTCACAAGAGTCAGTTCGTCTCCAATTGTTCCTTTTTTTTTATGGGGGAAGCGACCAAATGGTTAGTTGATCTACCGAGGGATTCGATTACCACTTGGGATGAACTTATTGAGGCGTTCTACATAAGGTTTTTTCCTCTTTCGAGGATGATTTCCTTGTTAGAAAATATACAGGGCTTTAAATATTTAGAAGGTGAGCCAATCCATGAGACGTGGCTGAGATTTCAAAAGTTGTTACTTTAATATCCGACTCACGGGCTTCCAAAAAATGTATTGATACAACACTTCTACCAGAGTCTAGACTCGGTGAACAAAGATGTGGCTGATCAACTTGTTCGAGGAGGTATTATACAACAACTTTTCAAAATAGCATCTAATCTTCTCGATGGCATTACTAAGATAAACCGGGTTTGGTACACTCGGGAGGATCAGGTGTCTCCTTTAACTTTTAGGATAAAAAAGAGCATATAGAAAAAGACCAAGAGCGGGACCGAAACATGGCAAAAATGATGACCCAATTTGATATTTTGTCAAAATATGTAATAGGTAGTTGTTCAAGAGCCGTAAATGCTATTGGTGTTAGTGGTCAAGCCCCGAGGATGCACACTTTGAGGCTTTATATAATGAGGAAGTGAGTTTTCTTGCAAATCAAGGAAGAGGTTTCCGTCCGAACTATGCAAGGCCGGGCGGGAATCAAGGTTGGAATAGAGAACATGATGACGGTTGGAAAAATAGTGATAGGGAATGGCGTGACCGTAGGAATAATTGGAAGGAATGGGATAGTGACAAGGAAAGATACATTCCTCCCCATGAGCGTCAAAAGCCATAGGAGCAAAGGGCTGAACCGGAGAACTTTCGCACTGAAGATATGCTTGCACACATCCTTAATAAAGTGAAAGGGTCGGAAAAGGTGCTTAAAAAAATTAAAGAGGACGTCTCCATGCTAAATCAGACTGTTACCTCTCAATCTGTATCCATCAATCAACTAGAAATGCAAATGGGTCAAATCTCATCTCATTTGAACAGAAGGCCAAAAAGGGGTCTACCAAGTGATACCTTGGCCAACCAAAAAAATAAACCTTGAAAGCGTATCCATGTCATGCCATGACATTAAATAAGTGCTTCTTGAGAGGAAACCCAAGGTTTTAACTTTTAAATATTGTTGTTTGAATAATGGTTGTTGAATGTGCAGGTCGAAAATTTGAATTTTTGGCAAAATGGGTTGTTAGGCGAGCCAAAGAGTCGCCGAACCGATCTGTGAGCCTGACTTTAATCGCCATTTGAACCACCTAGATTTCTTCAGGTTCTGTAAAACTTGGCAACCTAAAGGGACACTCAGCGCATCGCCGAGTGGGTTGACGACATAAGTCATGGTCGCCGATTGACATGTAAACTGAAGATTCTAGAAGTCCTAACCTTTTTAAATTCAAACATCTCCCTCATTTTTGTACTTTTCGACTTCCAACTATCACAACTGCATATTTTATTAATCTCTTACTATTTACTTATTTTTTGTTTAGGATCAATTCTTCGAGGAGGATTTTTGGATTCATTGCTTGCTTAGCTTTTCAAGTTCTCTGCGTGTAAGGTTGCTTTTTCGAACCCCACTTTTACATTCTAGTGAAATCAAATGCACGATCATTGTGTGGTTGTTCTCTATCCATAATCTTGTTTTGTTTACTGTGTGGCATTAATTTGTGCCTGTATTTAAGTTAAATTGATGTTAATATGCCTTAAAGTGTGAAATCTTATGTTTTTGCATGTTAAATTGATTGGGTTGTGTTGAATTCTTTTGGGTCTAGTGCGGGTGAAGTCCGAGTAACTTCAAATTGTGTCAATTGTCAGATTTTGCAAAATGATAGGGCGGTTGACGTCATTCTTAAGGGCAAAAGACGTCAATTGGCCAATTTTGGCCAAATCTGGGGAAGTCTGAGTAACCTTTGGGTATGGTAGTATGTGTCTAAACCCAATTGCATGGAATAGTGGGTTATTTTTCTTTTCATGGGTTGCGGGTTAGATTTTAAAGGTCGGGGTGAAAATATGGCAGGTTTGACTATTCGGCGATCTGGGTCGAGCTGGCCTAGTGATTTGGCGGTTCACCTAAATCCCCCTAAATTGCATTTTAATTCTCTATGATTGAGGCTTGAGTTCTGTAACTTTCAGAGATATGCATTAGCTCGCTGAGTTCACCCGACAACTCACTGAAAGTCCCTTCTGATCACCCTTTTGCGCCCCAAAATTTCTAAAATATTTCAGTAACATTCGGCGAGCTACTTCTAGTCCAACAAATGGTGTCAGTGATCCGCTGAATAGCCCTGGACATCTCCAACCTATGCTTACATTTGAAAGATTTTACTCTAGAACTTTTGGCGAGCCCGACTTGGCTCGCAAAAGTTGTTCGGCGAGTCTTTCTATGCAATTTTCAAACTTTGAATATTTTTTTGAATTGAATCTAACTTGTATGGTTTTGATAGCATAAATGGCTAGACCTACAGTGGCAGGAAGGAATCAACCTCCCCGAAAGCAGGCTAGAGGGATAGTTATCAATGAGAAGGCTGCATTCTCCAAAGCCCGGTTTCCAAACATCCTCCAAAAGGGGGAAAGGGCTAGGGCAAAGGGCATGTACACCCCTAACTAGAAGGAGGGGAGCTCTCAAAGTAAGGGTATCTATGCCACTCACCTCACTACTTCTAAGATTGAGGGCCACTCTGAGGACAGTTATCCGACCTCCGACCCTGAGTCGAAAGACAATTAGATTCTATATGCTAGGAGAGCGCATCTACTCTCCAAGTCTATGAATAATCAGTCTAGGATCTCAGTGCCTCTGACGCCTCTTCCTCCAGCCCCAGCTCATGTAGTATTAAAGGCCCCTCCTCTAGTCTAGGTTCTTCCACCCTGGTCACTCAACACACTAAAGGCCGAGGGTTTGAGTAGTATTCGAGAAGGCAATTGGTTGTCTAGCGATGGTGTGGTAGACCAGTACCAAGAAGTGTTGAGCACGCTGAAGTTCAAAAAGTTTGAAATTTTCACTAAATCCTGAGGTCCTTACATCCTTTCTTGCGTTCGAGAATTTTATTCGACATAGGCTGAGTTGGTGCCGAAGGGAAAGAAAAAGGCTAGTTCTTTTAAACCGGTTGACTATGTGATGGTTGGCAGGAAGAAGGTGAAGTGCATAAAATCGAATATAAACGAGGCACTCAGGTATACTCTGAACTTTATGCACTATTATATCGACAAAATATAGAAGAAGACCCTCGATGATTTGATGGGTTGGTAAGCACCACTGATTTCTGACATCACGCCACAGTGGATTGAGGCTAGTGTTCTTATTGAAAAGAAGGATCTGAACGTGGCAATTACATACTAGTTAAGTTTAATCAGCAACACTATTATTCCATCGTAGAATGAGTCGATCCTCCGGCACCTAAAGGCTGTGTGTCTTGGCTGTATCTTGGATTGGGAGAAGCTAAACATAGGTCTGATCATTGAGCAAGAGATGGCCATGAGGGCCAAACAGAGTTAGACCTCTCTTCTATTTTTGGTGATGATCATGGTGTTGTGCAGGCGGGCATGTGTCCCCATAATTTAGAAGATGGATGTGGATGTGACTCCGACTTCCTCTAATGACATCCGAAGGATAAAGGCTGAGTACATGCAGGATGAGACCGATAGGAGGAGAGTTGCACTGATAGATATATCTCCGATATTTGATGTTGACATGCTGCCGACTGAGGCAATACTTCCTCCCCAGGCTAGTGAGACTATAGGTACATCTGGCCCCTCTACTTTTACACCTCCTAGTTCATCTGTTGTACCCCATCCCTCTGCTGTTGCTGCAACTGCTTCCCAACCCCTTCTCACCCAGGTCATGTTATACAAGATGGGCCATCTGGCTCAATTTGTCGATGTGCATGCCTCTTGGGTTGCGGCCACTGTGTTTGGGATAATACAACACGTGTTTGATGCATCCTTGACCTCGATTAGGGCTGAGATGAGAGAGCATCATGAGTTGATTGATGGACACCGACTTGCACTAGATTCCTTTGCTGTGAGGGTAGAGGCTTGTGAGTATGGTCGGGCTTATTCTGCTGATGTGACGGCCTTGTAGGTCGATGTTGCTCATTTGAGGAGAGATGTGGATGGGCAGAAGTCCATAAATTTGTCGATACTATTTGTTATAGTTGAGATTCCTAAGTTCCCGAGTGTAGATGTCCCTACTAGTTCAGAGATTCCTCCGGCAATTATGACCGACGATGTCGCTAGAGAGGAAACAACTATTGATTCTAAGGTTGAGACCGATGATAAGGAGCTCAGTGTTAGAGATGCAGCTACGTATGATGACTTGGAAGATCTTGAGGGAACCATGGTTGAGACAGTTGTGTAGGTATCACTCAGAGATACTTTGATGATAGGCTTCAGTGGAACCAAAGATGTTGTAGCACCAGGAACTGACGCCCATGATAATTGAGTCACGGAGATGCAGAGATAACCCAGGCTCAGCTTGGCATGAGGATTTTTGACTCCCTTATCATTTTTATCTTGTTTTGTTTCTATACTTCTTTGCATTTTAGGACAACTACTAGACTAGTTTTGCGAGGTGAGGTATTTCTATACCTATTACTTTGGGTTGTTTTGGGGATATTTGTGGTTTTGTTTTGTGAATGTTGGATCGTATCTTGTGTTTTTATATATATGGTTTTGATCCACTGTATTTGTCCTTTGTTTTGAATAACATATGGTTTTGAACTGATTTTAAAAATTACTATTTCTTGATGTGTTTTGTTGTGGTTGTTCTCTTTCATTTTTTAATGTCGGTTGTGATCAATACTGATGACTTGAATAGTTCTCTCAATTGAACTATATGAGTGTGCGGACACGATGAGAAAAATTGAGTTACATAGGTCATATGTCAAATCCTAGCATCTTGTTGTGACTAGCCGGCTGTTGAGTCGATCTCTAGTGATGATCATTGCACGCTAGCTTAAAAGTGTAGAGTCTTATTTGATGATTGTGTCGAATGGAATGAGTGCTAAGGTTGTCTTGAAGTATGTGCTTGATGATACCTAGAACTTGCCCCGTTAGTCCAATTGATTGATTGAAGCAAGCGATTAAAATAATCTTAGGCATAATTTGTGAACAGTGAACTAAAAATTGATATTATACCTTTTTGTGGCCACGAGTGTGAACCTAGCTTGGCACCTTTTGAGCCTACCCTTTTCTTTAGAAGAAACTTGAATAACTTTGGCCTATTTATCCCATCACCTATAACCTTCATGAAGTATTTGTTTGTTTGAATAGCCAAATTAGGCCAAAAGCCTAAGTCGAGGGGTGGTGAAAAAGAAGGAAAATCATGGAATGTGAAGAATCCACCTTTGAAGGATCATGATGAAAAGATGGAACCAATCCATATAAAAAAAGAAACGAAAAAGACTGAAAAAGAGAAGAGTTTGTGAAATAAAGCTTGTGAAAGGAGCAAAAAAAAAAGGGGTATACAATGAGTCATGCTTTAAGAAGTGATAGGGTAAATTGTGAACATTGTAGAAGGGTGAAAGAGAAAGAGAAAAAGCGAATTACACGCCATATTTCATGAAGGTAAAAGTCACTAACCCAAAATGATCATACCTTAACACTAAGCCCTGCTACAAGCCTTCAAAGATCGTTGTGATCTTGAGTGAGCTAAAAATAATGTTGATTGGAAAATTAGGGTAAGACTTTGGGTATAGTCATGCATGTGTTCATCTTTGGTAATGTGAGAGTTGTGTTTGATTCCAAAATTATAAATTGTTGATGAATCTTTGTGTGAACTTGGAACCATTCTTGGTGTGAGGGCATTTGATTGCTTTTTGTTGATCTTGAACTTGAATTTGAAGAAAGCATTGTGAACTTGAGTCCATTTGATAATGGTTAGTCACAATTTGAAACTTAGAGTGCACAATTGAACATTGCATGCGATATTTGAACATCTTGTTTGCATTTGTGTTGAGTATTAAGTAGCACTATTTGTATACATCCTTGTTGAACTGATTGTTCTTGAGTTTTACTTGAGGACAAACAAAATTTTAAGTTGGCGGTGTTGATGAGTATGAGATTTCAACTCATTTAGGGATTTGTTTTCATAGTTTTATTGTCCTCAGTGCCTAATTTATGCTCTAAACTGATGTTAAGGTGTTATTTTGCAGTATTAAAAGCGAAGGAGCAAGGCAAGGATATTATCGGGCAAAAAATAGCGAAAAAGCTTAAGAAGTTGAAGAAGTGCATTTCTGGTGATCGTCAAGACCACTAGGCGAACCACTGACGAGTGGACCTTCATCTCGCAAAATGTTCCAGCGTGCCAGCCCTATGAAAAACCAACTTGGACTATGGACATGGACAGTTGGCAAACCGCCGAATGGGCCGGCGACCTCGATCCTAATCACCTAAATTCACAGAACCCTGAGGTTAAAGAGCCAAGGCAGACCGGCGATGGAATGGAGCCATTGGTGCATCACCGACTTGGTCGGCGATGTTCGACTAACCTTGATAGTGGTCCTAAAGCTCAAAGTATAAATTGAATTTCCAAAAGGCAAAAAAGAATCCAGTCATTTTTCCTAAGTGATTTTTATCATTTTTGAACATGGAACTTTGACTTGGAACATTGTTTTACTTTGTTTTAGGTGTTTTCTAATAGATGTTGAGTTGGGTTTTCAATATTGAGCATTTTGGATCATTGTAAAGACGTGGATTGCAATACCAAGATTATTGAGAACGTAATTGGTATTGATTTATTCTCTTTTATGATATGTGGCTTAAACCCCCATTCTTGGGAGTGTGATGATGTGATTATTTGTTCTAATTAGCTTATGGGTATTGTTTTTTTACTGATTTAAATGTTGGTTTGAAGTGGGTTTGCTTGATAGATATGTATTAACCCGTTAATTGTAGTTGCAAATGCAGTTCTAATTTAGTGTTCTGGACTTGCTTGAGAAAGAGGCTTTAGAACTAAGGTTATCGATTGATAATTGTAGTGATTGGGTTGTTTTAGGTTCAGCTCAAGAGAGTGAATCTTAACTCGATCATGCCTATATAGCTCGAGAGAGTAGATAAATTAAGGTATTGGGCTGTTTATAGTGTTATGCTTGTCGAGGTTTGGAAGAACTCGCTTGAATTGTAATAGTTGTTCGAGAGAAAGTTATTGCATCTATGATCTAGCCTACTGACTAAGATTCAACAATTGTTACAATTACCCATATAGCGAAATTAGCCTTTAATCGATTACATCCCCAAGTCTCTCTTATCTATTTGGTTACTCTCCTATTTTTCTTAGTTGTTAATTGACAATTCTTAACCCCCTATCTGACACTTGTTGTCAACCCTTAGATTTAATTGAATGATTTTGATAATTTCTATTCCTACAATCATTTTAAAAACATTTAAAATTCTGTAACTGAATTCTAGCTTGTATCACTCTCTGTGGGATCGACCCCAACTATTCGTTGGGTTTATATTAGATTGCGATCGCCTACACCTAGTATTGGATGTGGTGTAGTTGAGCGTTTATCATTACCTAAGGTTAATCCATTTGTATTCAACATGTAGTCTTGTTTCATCCCAAGCGACAAACAAAATATCCCAAACACTAAGTCTTTGACAATATGCAATTCGAAAAAGCTAAAATATCACTTCAAGATTTAGTGTCATAATTACAAGAGCTTCTAAAATACGATGCAACTCTGAAAGTAAATGACATGTCTAGACGTAAGAAATATCTTATCTGAATACTAAAATAACACAATAAATAAATAAAATAAAGTGAGGTGTGGGCTGCGTGTGTATATATATAATAGTTTAAAATAAGTAACTACGAAAGTGTAAAATTGTTACCAAATTTGCAATGCCTTAAATCAAGTTGACTATCAAAATAACTATAACAAAAAAAATTGTCTTCATAGCAAATGATAGACGGAATAGTGTGGACTACACAACTATTTCTATGTAATCTACATTTTAATTTTTTTGTCTGGAAGGAATGAATTTTTTAAAACTTTTACTAATACTGATATAAATTTTTTACAATCCCATAAACATTTAGAAATTACAATGCATAAGAAATTATTAGTATTGTACTAAGAATGTGTTGTAAAAATGTAACACCTCATAAGTTTACTCTTAGAATCTGAATCGTTTGTTTTAAGTATATGAGCTTGAACCGGGTGATGTATTACTTGATCATGTGTTTTAAAATCCATTACCAAGTATATCAAGGGTATCATAAAGGATTTATGGTCGTAAGAGACCTGTAACACTAAGTCAAGTTCAAAGTCTTTCTATCGGCTATGTTTAGTTTACACTAGAGTGTACTTCAGTTGACTGTATCCTTCAGCATATAAAGAACTAGGTGAACCACAACCTATCAAATTAAAGATCTATCAGTCTTCTTTCACACGCCACCAAGTTTGCATCAATTGAAGTTTGGAGTAAAAAGTTATGCCCTTTTTACTTGACAATGTCTTGCCACGAGCCGGCCGCACAGCCGAGGTAATTTCCACGCGGGCGCGCTCCAGGGGAGTATCTACTACATTCCTCTGTAGTTGGCTGATTTTAGAGTCTTTATGCTTTTATCAATTCATGAAGTTTTTATTTCAAAGCATGATTTTAGAGTCATTATGCTTTTATGAAAATTTAGTTATAAATACTCATGATTTAAGTTACATACATGACTTTGAAAGATAGATTTTAGAAAGATTTGAGCTTTGACTCATAGATTTGATCTTGGTCTCACCCTTTATTCAGGTTGATACAGTTTTGGTAGCATGAGTGAGACGTTGTATCGTCACATAGATTATAGTGATGGTTGTCGGTTAAAGAATCTTCCACAGAGTTATAATTGTGCATTCTTATATACACATTGAGTTATTATTCTATTCTTCACTAAATTGAGTTGCTATATTCGATTTTAAAAGCTTTCCATGTACTGTATTTTTAATTGTTGCTTTATTCTTGAGTATCTTGAGTTGAGTATCTTTGGGTAGATTATCTTGAGTTGAACTATTTTTCATCGAGTCAAGTACCTTATTATTGAGTTGAACCCCATTTCACTGATTTGAGAACCTTATTATTGAGTTGAGTATCTTATCCTTGAGTATTTCTGAGTTGAGCAAGTTTGAGTGGTTTTGAGTATCCTTGAGTTGAGTAAGTTCGAGAAGAGGTAAGTATGTTTCTTTTCTACTAGTTCAAGCTTATGTTTATGCTTTAGATTTCCCCTTACACGTTCGTACATTCCATGTACTGAAGCCATTTGGCCTGCATCATTTTATGATGCAGATACAGGTATTCAGGGTCATCAACAGAAGCTTCATTGAGGCCACATGGATTTCGAGTTAGCTATGGTGAGCCTCCTTTCATTCGGAGGGTTCCACTTGTAGTTTCAATTATATCAGTTGTTAGGATGTTGTGGGTTTTGTCCCGACCTCTATCTTTGTCAGTTAGAGGCTTCATAGATAGACAGTAGAGTTTGAGGATTCTGTTCATTTATTTTGTTAAATGCTTTAAAGACTTGAGTTGCCTATTTATGGCTAATTGAATATTCTTTTACATTAACAATTAATCATTTGAGTTAGAGCTTTGTATTTGAGTTTATTGATTTTATTCAATTTAAGCTTTGTATGCTTGAGTTAGTCTTCTGCTTGTAGTCAGCCCGAATGAGGGATCGCTTGGGGACCAGCAATGGTTCTCGAGTGCCGGCCACGTCCAGGGTGTATACTAGGGTCGTGACATTACCGCTCAATTTTTGAGGTCATTTCATAAAGGTTTAGGTTCCAAGGTCAAGCAGAGCGCACAATTCAGACCTTAGAGGGCATGTTGAGAGCATGTGTCATAGATTTCAAAGGAAATTGGGATGACCAGTTGCCTCTTATAGAGTTTGCTTATAATAATAGTTATCATTCCAGTATCAAGAAGGCTCCTTATGAGGCCCTTTATGGGAGAAGATGTAGATATGCTATTGGCTGGTTTGAAGTTGTTGAAGTTGAGGTTATAGGGCCTGACTTGGTACATCAAGCAATGGAGAAGGCGAGGACTATTCAAGAGAGGTTGAAAACAGCGCAATGTTGTCAGAAATCCTATATAGATTTTAGAAGAAGAGATTTGGAGTTTGAGGTTAATAACTTGGTCTATATGAAGGTTTCACCCATGAAGGTTGTTATGAGATTTGGTAAGAAAGGAAAACTTAGTCCCCGTTATAGTGGTCCTTACTAGATTATAAAAAGGGTTGGTAATTTAGCTTATGGGTTTGAACTACCACCAGAATTAGCTGCTATTCATCCGGTATTTTATATTTCCATGCTTAAGAAATGTTTGGTGATCCATAACTAGTTGATAACACAGAGAGTATTGGTGTGAAAGATAATTTGTCCTATAAAGAGATTCTGGTCCAGATTATTAACTGTCAGGTTTGCAAGTTGAGGACCAAAGAGGTTGCATTAGTCAAAGTTTTATGGAGGAATCAGTTTGTTGAAGAGGCTACATGGGAGGACGAAGAAGATATGAATGCAAGATACCCTCATTTATTCGTCCCTCTAGACGTTGATGTTGAAGGTAATGACATTTTCCCTATTTCAGATTTAGTGTCTATTTATGTGGTGACTGTTTCCGTTTAAGTATTTGTTTGCGTATTTCACTCTATGCATTGTATTAAGGCTATTGTGTATTTCCTAGTTTAGTCATCATTCGAGGACGAATGATCCCAAGGGCGATATATTGTAACACCTCACAACTTTACTCTTAAAATCTGAATTGTTTGTTTTAAGTATATGAGCTTGAACCGGGTGATGTACTACTTGATCAACTGCTTTAAAGTCCATTACCAAGTGTATCAAGGGTATTGTAAGTGATTTATTTTCATAAGGGACCTCTAACACTAAGTCAAATTCAAAGTCTTTTTATCAGCTAAGTTTTTCGGGTTAGTTTACGCAAGAGTCAACTTTAAGTGACCATATCTTTCAGCATATAAAGAACTACGTGAACCACAACCTATCAAATTAAAGATCTACGAGTCTTCTTTCCAACTCTATCAAGTTTGCATCAATTAATGTTTAGAGTTTACATTATTCTCTTTTTACCGGACAATTTCTTGCCATGCGTCAGCCGCGCGGCCGAGGCAACTTACGCGCGGGCCCGTGCCGATGTACTAGCTACTTCATTCCTGCGCAATTGCCTGCGCGCTTGAGGCATTTTCCGCGAGGGTGTGTGAGTGTCTGAGGCTTTCATGACCCTCCAAAAAACGTGATTCACCTACAGAGTTCATAAAATTACCCTAGAAAGAAAAGTTTTCAAAAAACAAACTTCCTCCAAGGTTCATCCAGCATCAAAGGTAAGATTTAACCGCAAAAGTTTTTTGTTTCTTCAGTAATTGGAGAGATTAAGGTATGTAAGACTTCAATGAGGAATTCCTTTCATCCTCATATCCATGATTTACCAATTCTTGTGAATTTAATTCCATAATAAGGGTTATCAAACCCACTTTCGAGTTCACCCATAATCTTGACCCAAATTCTATGGTTTATTTTTAAAAAATTATTATTCAAGATTAAAGATTCTTGACCTATGTACTTCCTTTTTATACTTAGTAAGGTTTTACATTGTTATCATCATGAGTTGTTGACATGACTTTATTATGATTTCATGAAGCTTATATTTCAAAGCATGATTTTAGAGTTTTTATGCTATTAGGAAAATTTATTTACAAATACTTATGAGCTATGCAAGTTAGAAATCTTTCTCATGATTTAAGTTACATATGTCTTTGAAAGATAGATTTTAGAAAGATTTGAGCTTTGACTCACATATTTGAGCTTGGGATCACGCTTTATTAAGAAAGACATATAGTTTATCAAACTGTGAGCATATTATACAAGTATATTATTTTGGAAGTAGTATTGAGCACCGATATGGGGTAAGAGTAAATAACTCAAATCCCATAAACTACGTAGCCATCATAGATAGGATCGTTCCGTAAGACGGGCGACTCCTCACTTGCCTCAGGAAGGATTTTTAGTGGATCCATCAGTATAGTTGCATTTTATACTCCGACAGGGTATAGAGTGACTCTGGCAACGTGGGTAAGAAGTTGTATAATCACAAGGCTTGTAGTCATGGTTGTCGGTTATATAAACTCCCCAGTAAAATAAAGATTATACATATATATTCCAGTTTAGTTCAGAATTTGCTATTACTGCATTATATTTGTGAAGTTTAAATGATTTTATCGCATAGTTATGCCTTACTTCAGTTGGGTTATATTTCAGTCTTTTAGTCCAATTATTATTTCACTCAGCCCTATTACATAGTCATACATTCAATGTACTGATGTTATTCAACCTGCATCCTCTTATGATGCAGATAAAAGTGTTCGGGATCATCAACAGACGCATCATTGATATCACCCAACTTCTTACCAGCTTTTGGTGAAGCCTCCTTGGTTTTAGAGGACTCCAGTCATTTATTTGTTTTACTAAAAATATTTAAGGTTTTCGTGGGTCTTTCACGAAGCCTATCTAAGACTGCAGAGGCTTCATAGATAGAAAATGTTAGAGCATTTATTTGTACTTATCTTCATATATTTTGTTAAACTATTATTGTTTACATTCAGTATTCTAAGACAGTTCAGGCAGTATTTGACTTAAATGTTTCCCCTTCAGTTATTTAAGAGTAAAATTACTTTAGTAAGTCTTCCGCTAAGTAGTCAGCCAGGCCAAGGTTTTAATTGGGGATCGCCAGTGGTTCTCGAGTGCCGGCCATGTCAAGGGTGTAGGCTTGAGGAGTGACAAAAAACTGGGATAAGGTTCTTTATCCCCTCGAACTAATTTTCTTTATAATTCTATACACCCTTTGTCTTATGTGGGAGGTGTTTAAATGCCACGTAGGCCAAAAAATTGTACAAAATTACTAAAAATAGGTGTTCGGGGGGTAATATGACCTTAGTGTAGTTAAGATGTGTCTCTTAAATTATGGTTATAGTCTAAGGGGGTACTTGTGCTCTATCCCAAATAAAACTTATAAAAGTTATTAAAAATAAATTTGGAGTTGGCCTGCAAATGTTCTTTTTTATAGTGATGAATGAATAGTTTTTAGTGTTTTTAGATTTTTTTTTCATAACAGAAAATTCTACAATTCGAGGTTCTTTCAGGAAATTCTATAATTCTACAATATATGATCGCATAATTTTATATAAAGGAGTAAGAGATTTTTTATCGTAAACTTAAGAGAACATTAAAAAATATGATTGCATAAAACTTACATAGAATGTGTTAAGAGATTCAATGTATACCTCGTTAGTTTTTTCTTCTTCTATGCAATGGTGAGGATTTGACATGTTCTTGATGTCTTTATAAAAGATTGCTTAATGAGCAGAATTTGATATAAATTGATTTTCTGATTTGATTGAAAAATGAATAAAAAAAGAGTTTGACAACACTTACAAGGCCATAAATTGTTGATAAGTGAAGGAAAACAAAGAGGTTGGTAACAGTTAATTTGTGACGCGTGTATTCCAAGGAAATTAAAATATTAGTATTTAATATTCAATTAGATATTTGATCATATATTGATTTATTGTAGGAAAATAAAAATAAAAATATATATATATATATATATATAGAGAGAGAGAGAGAGAGAGAGAGAGAAGCAATTCTTTGTAACAGGTCTTTCACTAATTTATCTTTAGTAATTGTTTAATTCAAAAAAAAATATTACAAAACAAACACCAACTTTTTCTTTACTAATTTTTATTGGTCGTTGGTTTTTTTTTTTGTTTGAAGAGTTAATTTTGATATATAATTTTTGAAAAAATATATAAGGTATTTTAGTCATTTAGAGTAAACCAAATTCTCTATGTTTTCTGTAAAATACATCAACTGCTTATTATCAGTTTAATCATATCTATCCAAAATTGTAACATTTTAACTATAAAATTAATTTCCACACTTATACTTACATGTTGTTAATTTATAATTTGTCAATTCCAACGAGCTTTTAATATCTTTTTAAATTCAAATAATCTACACTAGTTGGTCTGCACTTCATCTTGCTTGGTTGATCAAAATTAAAAATTCTGATAGTAAATTATTTTAACTATAACATAATAGGGTAACACTTTAAATGTAATAGGTGAATTGGAAAAACTAATTAGTATCTTCGTACTAAATAAATTCTTATAGTTTTGCGTTGTTGACAAATTTTATTTCTACAAATTTTCTTATAAAAAAGATTTATTTATAAAGATAGTTAACATGTAGACTAGATATCTTATTGAAAAAATATGATCTATCAGGCAACTTTCCTACATTACTTTTAAAGATATATATATTTACTACTTTACTTTCTCTATCTTTTAAGGCTAATTAGGAATAACTATTCATTTCACAATATTTTTTTCGATAGAGTTTGACAAGGGGCTTGGTTTTACTAAAAATCAACAAACAAAAAATATTTGTTTGGGCTCTATCAATCCCAAAAAAAGCAGAAACATAAAGATTGGAAAACACACACAATAAAAGGTCACGATAAAATGGCCCGGTCCAAAAAAAGACTTATTTCTATATAGACTACTATATTACAAGGGTTTCTAATAGAGGGTTCAACATTTATTTTCTCAACATCCTCAATCTACTACGTAAGTCGATGGTGAGATTGCATAATATCAATCTTGTTCATGTTCTTCTTTTGATGATCAAAACTCATGGCCCACTTTGGTGTACGTCGTTGTTTCTCAGCTTGTAGAAGTAAGATTTGTGTCCTTTCTTCTTAACCATTTTTCGTATTTGTAACCCTAGATTAAAAGGTGAATCTTTTCATTCCTTTTTCCTATCAAGATGTTTAGTCCGGTGGATCATATTGTTGAGTATCTCTAGGAATCAACAGAGGGTTGTCATTTTGGGTGCATGTTGGTTAGTTCTACCTTAGTGTTTCTCTTCCATCTTTGTTTGACATGAGTCTAGTTTCTTTTTAATTGATGCATCTGTATTTTCTCAACTTGACTCATGTCCAGCTTCTTTTTAATTGATGGATCTGTGGGTTTTCAACTTATTTTGAGTCTAGTTTCTTTTTTATTGGTGGCTCTATATTTTTTAGCTTGATTTGAATATAGTTTCTTTTAATTGATATATTTCTATTTTTAGCTTGATTTGAGTCTAGTCTTTCTTTCATTGATGGATCTGTATTTTTTCAGCTTGATTTGAGTCTAGTTTCTTTTTAAATGACGGATCATTGTTTTTTCACCTTAATTTGAGTCTACTTTTAAAGGATAGAGAAGATGATTACTATTTCTTATTGTGATAGTGATGGTGTGCTTATTCCATATAAGATTATAAATGTGGAGGAAGAAGGAGGTAAGGTTTAATGATGAGTAATAAGTCAGTTTCCTGGTAATAATGCACGAAAGTTAAGTTGGTAGAAGTGAGGAGAGGATGAGGAATTATTATAAGGGTTAGTTAGTAGGAGTTCATGGTGTGGTTATAGTACTAGGCTATAATGTGGTGTTGATAGTGTGTGGATGATGGCATGATGCATTAGATGTTTCTTTATATGGTCTCAAGGTTGGTTGAAGGCAACATAAGGAAAGGTATTCTTGGTATGATATTCCATATAGAGGTATAGAACCTGAATCTTGTGGTTTAGATAAGTATAACCATATCATGTTTAGCACCTTGTGATTTAGAGATTAAACTTTAACACAATAAGAACATACAATTTAACTTAGACCTTGGTTAGAGTAGTCATAAATCCTTGTAGGAGTTATGAGTTGCAGCTAATGAAGTGTGGTATTCATAAAGAAGGGCATGGTTTAGTTCTGTTTCTAGGCTTGAAAGCTAGCAATTGCATTTCTTAAGGCATAATAGTCTTAATATTACTTCATGCCAGATTCTTTTGATTCATGTAAGATAACTTTAGATAGAGCGTGAGTATGTTCAAAACAATATCGTTCTTAACTTATGTGCTATATAGGATTCCAAACTTTTAGTATGAATCAACTCCACTTATGTTAGAAGGCAAGTTCAAAAGTCATAAAGATAGTAAGAGTAACTCTTTTCCCTTCCATCCTCAGTTTAACCATCATTCGAGGACGAATGATCCTAAGGGGGAGATATTGTAACACTCTTAAAATTTATAAGTTAAACCCCAAACCATTCTTGAATTGTGTATAAGGTCATACTGAGTGACTCTTAATTTTCATAGGTGTTAAGGTTAATTCTTTAGTGTGAGAATGATTTTGGATATCAATTAAGGTCACTAGAATATCCTAGCACCAAGTTGAGTTGAAAGTTTCCTTACCGATTAAGTTTTGACATAAGTCGACTTCAAATGACTATATCTCTTGAATATAAAGAGTTACGTGGCCCATAACCTATTGAATTAAGGGTATTTAAATATTCATTCCAAAGCCACCAAATTCGCAACAATTCGAGTTTGAGTAAAAAGTTATGACCATTTTAGCAATCTGATACAACTCACTGACAAATTAGCCGACGGAAAAATATTAAAAAGGTCATTTTTGTCTTTTTACCTCTAAGAAAAATAAAAGCAGAAGACTCCATTCAAGATTCTTCTTCAAGGTAAGTCTTTCTCAAAGAATTTGATTATTTCCAACTCAAATTCCCCCATACAATTATGAATCAACAATGAAAATAATAATATTTTTCCATAGAGATTTCAAGAAACTGATTTAAGAATCTCAAAAAGGTTTTCTTGATTGTTCTCCTTCAAGCAAGGGTTTCAAGGCTTCTATTCAGGTTCTTTTTCAAGATTGTTCAAGAACCTTATTCTTTAAGGTATATAAGGATATCATAGTGTTGGACTAGTTTGTCCTCACACCCTACATCTACTTTCAAATGAGTAAAAGAGTAATCTATGATTCTATCTCTAAATTTGAATATTCTTGACATGGGTTGATGTAGAGTTCTTGAGTTTACAGATTCTTTTTAAAATTCTATTCCTAATTATTGAATAACTATATGTTATGCATTAAGATTCTTGAGTTCATTCATTCATGTTTATATTTCAGCATGAACCCTGTGAATTGATTATTTTTTATATGAGTAGTATCGTTGGGTTCAGAGTACCGAGTTTCCATATTGCTATAATGATCCCTAAGTTGAGTCGGTCATGTCCTTAATTCCGTATAAACCTGATGAATTGAGTTATAGATCTTCAGATGTTTTTTGAAGCCAACACTTGAGTTTTAAACTGAGTTTTTGAGGAAGTGATGCTTATCGTGACTAACGACACTAACCTACAGTGTGTCTACGATCGTCGAAAATATAGTAATACAACAAAGGGTTGGGGTCGTGTCCCAAGGGAGTGGTTTTGAGAATTAATAAAAAAATAAAATTTAGTTCTAACTAATCATAGCTAAAGACATTAACGATTAAAAACATTGTAAATTAAATGGGGGACACAAAAGTGTCAAATAAAAATGGGGGATTTTGTCACTAGTAAACAAAAATAACAAAAATAACAAGGAAATCAAGTATGAGGAAGAGTTCTTGGGGCTTGACCGCAATACAAGTTGAGATAAATAGTTGGGTACATGCTTTTTATAGGAAATTTGCAAGATAATAGTGACTAGGTTAAGCTTTAGATGGAAATAAGTTCCCTCTCGGACAACTTACCCCATTTAAAATGCGTTCCTCTCGAACACCCATTTGCCGCATGAAGGACAGCCTACACCTTACCCCACTCACTCTCTCGAGCTGAGTGTTACGATATGGGACTAGAGCTCACTCTCTCGGGCTGAACCTCATGTCGACCCACTCCATAGGCTATCAGTCTAGCGGTCTTGGTTTCGCGACCTCTCTCTCGGGCAAGCCGTAAACACATGGGTGGCTTTGTATTTGAAACTACAAATCCATTAAATTAAACCACAACCACTAGGTGAAATCTCCATTAAAATACATCTAACCTATCAGCAAGCAAGACCCAACAATAGTATCAACACATATTTGCTAAATCACACTCCAAGAATGGGGTTTTTTAGCCACACATCAAGAGATAGAAATTTATACCTTCAATGATGTTGAAATCAAATGGGTATCTAAATAAGTCTTGATTTGAGCAAAGAAAGAATAATCCAAGAGACCCACTTCCAAAAACTTGGAGATGAAACCTTCTTTTTCTTCAAGTCTCTAAACCCTTACAAACTTGAGAGTAAAACTAAAAAGTACTAAAATTATATTCTAAATCTAATACTAAAAATATGATACTATAATCTGATACTAAGCTACAACTCTCAACGAGTATTTATAGTTTTCAAAAATCTGTGTTGCGGCGGATCACTCGGCCACATTAGTTGGAATCGCCGATCAACTCAGCGATTAGCTCTTTGGTGTAGTTCTTCGCTGTCTTGCACCATCCTTCGGCATCGTCGTGCTCTGGGTCATTGGGAGACCTAGTACTGCTTTGCAGAACTTTTCAGTGATGCGCTGACTACTCCCTTTTTCTGCCGATTTGATCCTTTCCTTCAAGGCTCAGCACAGTGGAACAAAAAGCGAAGTGAGACCCTTCGGCGATCCTCATGTCTTCATTTTCTTGTTCTTTTCAGCCTTTTCGTTCCTTGTTGCGAAGTAGTGTCCATGCTTTCCTTTAAACATCAAATACCTGAAACTTAAGGGTTTTCATCAGATATTGAGATAAAATAAGCATTTGAGGACACACTTTCTATTAAAATATAGCCCTTAATAAGTTCAATTTGTGGACTCATCAACACCCCCAACTTAAACTTTTGCTTGTCCTCAAGCAAACTCAAGTTCAGCTGTTCAAAAAGGGTGTCTCAAACAGTTATACACAAGATTCAATCATGAATGTACACAACAAGACTTCAAACTACTTATGCGAAGATAAAATTGTGTACTCAAAGATTCAAGTTGTGACACACCATTACCAAAGATTCTCATGCTCGCAATACTTGCTACTAATGCAAGTTCAAGGTCAACAAAAGTATGTAAATGCCCTCACACAAAGAATGATTCCATATTCACACACATGAGTTAATCAATTTAAGATCAGGAATCAGATGCAACGCTCACACTCTAAAAGAGGAACACAATGCATGTTTTCACCCATAGGTTTGCCCTTATTTTCCAATCGACTTTAGGTTTGGCTTACTCAAGATCAAAAAGGTCTTTTCAAGGCTTGCAATGGGACTGAGTGCAAATGTATGGTCATTTAGGCTCAGTGACTTCTTTATCCTCATGAGATGTGGTGTTCTCAAAACGTCATTTTCCCTTCCCTTATCACTTTTTCTTCTAGTGCTTCTAAGTCATCTTTTTATTCACTCTCCATGTATTGCTTGGAAACCCGATTCCTTTTGCACTTTTATTCCAACTTTTTTTATTTGATGGAGGGTTTCCATTATGTTTTGCAATACCATGGGTTAGAGAGACTTTTTCTTGCACTTCTTGACTTCTCCTTCTCCTTTTCACCACACCCCCAACTTAGGCTTTTGGCCTAAGTTGGCTAATCGCTAAACCACAAATTAAGAGGATTATAGGTAGTGGGTCAAGTAAGGTCTAGGATTCATCAAGTTTCTTCCAAATAAAGGTAAGTCTCAAGGGGTGTTCAAAAGAGTTTCACACGCTCACGGGTAGGCCATAAAAGAGGTATATGTCAGTTTTGGCTCACACTCTTTAAAGTTGCCTAAGATCATCTCAAGAGCACACCTTTCTAAATCAATTAGACTAACGGGGTAAATTCTAGGTTTATTCATGCATAGTTCAAAGTAAGATAATCACACAAGGTATCGACACTTAAGTCAAACAAGACTACACACTTTTTCTAGTGTGCAATAGTCATTATAAGAGAATCAGTTTGATAGATGGCTAATCACAACAAGATGCAAAGAGTTCACATATTGTCCATGCAACTTCATTTGGTCTCGTCGTAGTCGCACATTCATGTTTGTTCAATTGAGAGCACTATCCCAGTCATCAGTATTGATCGGAACTGAGATTTAAATTTTGCAACAGAACAACCACTTTCAACACACGAGAGGTGGCAAAAATATTCAGAATTTTTTTTGGAAGGGTCAAAATTTACATCAACTAAAACCAAAAAGAGGATCCATAAGCTCAAATAATCGCAAAAGCAGTTTTAAGAGCAATTTAAAACAGAACAACCCAAATATATACACAAAACACAACTGTCAACACAAAAGGTGTGTGCCTCACCCCACCACAAATAAAAAGTATTTGTCCTCAAATGCAAATAAAAGTGTCAAAAAGTAAAAGTATAGTAAGACAAAGAGGGAGATAAAGAAAGGTCCTGTCTATGCAGTCTCTTTATCTGTCAAAGTCTCAGTAGCTGGTGTAGCAGTTTGTGTATGGGCATCAGTCCCCGGAGTGACTTCCAGATGGACTAGCTCCACTGGGTTCGGCAGTAGGAGCCTTTGCCAAGGAGGCTTGCACAACAACATCTATCATGATTTATTCCGTGTCGGCTATGTCATCCGCTGCAACTCCCTCAAACATCTCTTTGTCAGTCTCTGCCACTGATTCAGAATCGGTTGTATGCTCCATTCCATCTCCATGTCCTGTGGTAGTATGAGGCATTTCTGGAATGTCCACTGTTCCAAAGATCGTGGATATATCGGTAGACTTTAGGTAGTCCACATCTTTCCTCAGCTCTGCAATGTCGGCCTTCAAGGCTGTTACCTCCTCTGTGGCTCGCTGGTCTCGCTCACACACTGCTATTCTGGCCGCTAGAGCATCAATACTAGTGCTCAGTGGTTTCAAAGCAACATCGAGAGCAGCTTGAATCATGCCTGAAATGGAGCTTTCTATGTTGGCAGTCCAACAATTAGCAAATTGGGTGAGCTATCCCATCCAGATCAAGGATGCCTGAGTGATCGGCTCACAAGAGGCAACAACAACAACAATACGTCTGGGTGGTAGTGCAACAGTCGAGGGACCTGGAGGGTCAACAAGAGTAGTAATGGTATCATATATATCTGAAGGCCCATGGGCCGGAGTAAGCAAAGATTTTTCCACAGGTATAGATCCCTTGTCCATAGCTTCCTTTTGTTTCTTTCCCACTTGGTCCTTAAGATATTCGACTTCGATCCTCTGGATGTTGGTGGAGGCAGAGGCATCCAATTCTACATCCTTCTTTGCATCTCTAGGAACCTGAGCTCTTTTGAACAATTCTGTGATCAATATCGGGAAAGAAAGAGATGTCTCGCTCTGCTTTGCACGCATACGGATTTCAGAAGCAATGATAATCCCTATATTTATCCTGGTTTTCTCTATGATGCATCCAAGACAAGCTGCCTTAGTAAGGCGAATGATTGATTCATTCTGTGATGGCATAATTGTGCTGCTGATGAACTCGAACCAGTATCATGCAGCTATGTTCAGATCTTTCTTCTCAATCGAAACTCCTTCTGTTAGCCATTTCAGAGTATTTTCATTTGAGATTAGCGGGGCAAACCACTTTTTCATCGCGTCCATCTTCTTTGTTCTGATTAAATGCTGGCAGTGATCGTTAATCTTGTCAGACATACCCAAGGCTATGTTGATAGCCTCACTGTCACAAGCTACCTTTCTTCCTCTGACAACCACATAGTCAACTGCTTTGAAAGATGAGACTAGCCTCTTCCGTTGAGGTACCAATGTACTGTATGCATTGTAAAATTCTCGGACCCAGCTTGGTATGTAAGAGCTACGGGGTTTTGTGAAGATTTGGAATTTGTGATATTTTCGGCATTTTATTATCTCAGGATACCTATCTATCACCCCATCTATAGACAACCGGTTGTCCTCAACAATTGTTCTCAGCCCCTCAGACTTTAATCTATTCGTTGATTTAGGTGCGGGGGACTTGTACTGGAGGTGCCAGTACAATTGCCTACTCCAGAACTGGCGGAGTCTGAATTGTGGATCGAGGATTTCTGATCCGAGACGGGTCATTCATTTGTTTAGATCGTAACTCATTCCTCTGTGCCTCCATCAGTTCATCTTCATCAGAACCCATGCTCTCACTGTCATATGTTATTGGATCATAGGTGTAAAAACATGTACTAACGGAACTTGCTTCTGATAGCTCGACAGTTTTATCCTTGCCCTTGCCTTTTCCAGTAGTTGTGGAAATTTTAGTGGCCCTGTTCCGACATGCAGTTGCATTCTCATTGATTGTGATTCCTTTTTTCTTTCCTCGGAGTAGTGTGTTACTACCTGCTTTGTTGGGTTTTTTCATACCTGCAAAAGATCGAGAGAAGTTAAGAAAAAATAAAACTCTAGCACAACAAATTTTGCTGCAGATAAACTCGTCGGTCCAGTTGGCGAGTCATCAAAATGCTTTGGCGAGCTAAGTCGAGCTCGCTGATGAGGTTAGATAAAGAAGTAAAGCATATCAGTGATGGGGAGTCCTTTTGGTGAATCACCGACTACTTTCGACGAGTAAGGTTTTGTCCTTCGAAAGTTACAGAGCATAAGGGTCTCAGGAGTAGCATACAAAGGGCGATTAAGAAAACTTTCGGTGAGTCGGCGAGTGAGTTCGGAGACCCATGGCCTCTCGCCAAAAGTTACAGTCTCATCCAACTTGACCTGATATTAAGGGTGAGATGGAGACATTGGGAAAACCACCGAATGATTCAGCGAGCTCGACCCAGCTCGCCAAATGGTCCAAAGTGCCCATTTTCAATTCATCTTCTCGAATTCAATCCCGAACACCCCGAAAGTAAAATCAAAACATGTACTAACAAAATTCAAACGAGACCCATACTATCGATTACTCCTAAACACTCAAATTCCCCCCGCATTTGGCTACTTGACGATATTTGCTCTTAAAAGCGGTGTCACCCTCTCTATCATTGAGCAAAGTTTTGACATTTAACACAAGGATGGACTACCCAGGCTTCACCTAATCAATCTAATAACACACAATCAAGAACCGATGATATTTCATTTAATTACCATCACAACAAACACGGGCATTTGATGAGTAAAACACCCAGGGAAAGATTTTCAAATTTAAATAGGCACAAAAACATTCTACTCCTAGCAGAGAGGCCCAACACACATCACTAAGAGACAATTATTGCAAATGAGTACAAAAACTTTCAAATGTAAATATGGGAAAAGGAAACCAACCTTCAATGTTGATTAAATTCGGTTTGAAAAGCTAGGCGGCAAAGTATTCCAATTCTGAGCACAAGTCCCAAACTAAAATACTAGTGGAATATAAGAATATTGGAAATACTACCTAGGTACGAATTTGTGAAGATTAAAAGCGAGGGAAAATGAAGAGTTTCTAATTTTAGGACTTTTGGCCCTTATAAACCATCTAGATCGCAACCATTCGGCAACATTAGTCGCATGCGTTGATCCCATCGGTGACCCGCCGAATGGTCATTTACCTCGCCGAGTTTACAGGACTTCAGTCAGAGTGAAGTTCCAAACGGTGGTTTTCATCTGGACCGCCAATCATTTCGGTGTTTCACTGAATGGAACTATTAGTTTGCCAAATGCAATTACCACACATTTTCTCCACTTTAATCTGTCCATTCAATACAACGTTATTTCTTAGACACACAAAAGTATTTAAAACCTTCGGTTGCCTCCCAAGAAGTGCCTTATTTAACGTCGTGACACGATGTGAGCTACCAGTCAAACTTTATCTTTGGGGTTAGACCTAGTGTCACTAGGACACCCGTCTTTACTGCTTATGTAAATATGAGGCAATGTGCGGTCCAAGAGGTTTTCAATCAACTTGATTGATCTTGAGTGGGAGCCACTCATCTGATTCAGTACATCCACACTTTCCTTCATTACCTCTAGCATTCTATCTTGTTCATGAAGTTTTTTGGAGAATAATTAAAAGTGTATCCTCGTTACATTTATTTTCATTACTCTTAGACCTTTCTTGATCATAAGGAGGTATGTTCCCCCTTTGGCTCTTGCACTGGTTTTCCACCTTTGAGTTCTTGGTGGCTAAGTCGTTCAGTTGAGTTGCCAGTGCAGCTAACTTGAAGTCACCCTCAACTTTTTGGTTCATCCCCGCTAACTTGCCACCACTTCCCTTAGCCATGCTCAGGGTTTCTGCATACAACAACTTAGAGAAAAACAAAACTAAACATAAGGTTAGTAAACAACAACTAAGAAGAACAATTTTTTTACTAATCTAAGAATTCTCAAATAACACCAATCCCCGACAGTGGTGCTATTTTGATGCTTATCGTGACCAACGACACTAACCTACGATTCGACTGTGTACGATCATCGATACTATAGTAACCCAACCAAGGGTTGGGGTCGTGTCCCAAGGGAGTGGTTTCGAGAATTAATAGAAAAATAAAATTTTGTCCTAACTAATCGTAGCTAAAGACATTAACGATTAAAAACATTGTAAATTAAAAGGGGGACACAAAACTGTCAAATAATAATGGGGTTTTTGTCACTAGTAAACAAAAATAACAAAAATAACAATGAAATCAAGTATGAGGGAAGAGTTCTTGGGGCATGACCGCGATACAAGTTGAGATAAATAGTTCGGTACATGCTTTTGATAGGAAATTTGCAAGATAATAGTGACTAGGCTAAGCTTTAGATGGAAATAAGTTCCCTCTCGGGCAACTTACCCCGTTTCAGATTTGTTCCTCTCGAACACCCATTTTGCCGCACGAAGGCCAGCCTACGCCCTACCCCACTCACTCTCTCGAGCTGAGTGTTAGGATATGGGACTAGGGCTTACCCTCTCGGGCTGAACTTCATGTCGACCCACTCTTTTGGCCATTAGTCTAGCGGTCTTGGTTTCGCGACCTCCCTCTAGGGCAAGCCTAAAACACATGGATGGCTTTGTATTTGCAACTAAAAATCCTTTAAATTAAACCACAACCACTAGGTGAAATCACCATTAAAATACATCTAACCTATTAGCAAGCAAGACCCAACAATAATATCAACACATATTTGCTAAATCACACCCCAAGAAATGGGGTTTTTAGCCACACATCAAGAGATAGAAATTTATACCTTCAATGATGTTGAAATCAAATGGGTATAGAGAAATAAGTCTTGATTTGAGCAAAGAAAGAAGAATCCAAGAGACCCACTTCCAAATCCTTGGAGATGAAACCCTCTTTTTCTTCAAGTCTCCAAACCCTTACAAACATGAGAGTAAAAATAAAAAGTACTAAAATTATATTCTAAATATGATACTAAGCTATAACACAGTAAAAATCTGTGTTGCGGTGGATCACTCAGTGACATTAGTCAGTATCGCCGATCAACTTAGTGATTCGCCCTTTGGTGTAGTTTATCTCCGTCTTGCACCATCCTTCTACATCGTGATGCTCTGGCTCAATAAGTGACATAGTACTACTTTGAGGAACTTCTCGGTGATGCGCCGGCTGCTCCCTTCTTCCGCCGATTTGATCATTTCATTCAGGGTTCAGAACACTGGAACAAAAGGCAAAGTGAGACCTTTCGGCGATTCGCTAGGTGTACTCGGTGATCCTCAGGTCTTCATTTTCTTATTCTTTTCTGGCTTTTCGTTCCTTTTTGTGAAGTAGTGTCCATGGTTTCCTTTAAACTTCAAATACCTGAAACTTATGGGTTTTAATCAGATATTGAGATAAAATAAGCATTTGAGGACACAATTTCTATTAAAATATAGCCCTAAATGAGTCTAATTTGTGGACTCATCAGGAAGTAAAGATGAGTTTTGTGAAAGAGTTTCTAAAACATGATTAGTATGAAAATCGAGTATGCCATCAATGTTTAAGGAGTATGTTATCTAGTTATGCCATCAATGTTTATGAAATGTGTAACAACCCGTATTCTTATATGATTAGTGTTGGTTTAAACTAGCTCGGAAGGTGATGTGATGCCTTGCACGTTTCAGCATGTGTACTACAAGTTAACTCTAACGGGAGTATTTAAAGAGATAGTAAGGTGGTAATTGAGCTTAAAGTTGAAAGTTAAGTTCTAAGTTAAAGCAAAAGGGATTAATATTTAAAAAATGGAATAAAATAAGTGAGCTGCTTTATTGACTTAACTAAGCTAGCAGGTGACAAGTAGGTGCATCACCTACTTTGACTTATTGACCAGTCCAAAGGATCAAGTAGGTGCATCACCTACTTGAGCTATATGGATCTAGTTATAAAGGCCAGGATTTATGGATCAGATTTGGGCCAATGCTAATGGAGTCACTTGAGGCCCAAACTAAGTTAAATAAAAGAAAAATGAAATTTAAGCCCAGTAGCCAAATCTGTCAATTCCTAATATTTAAGCCCAAGTGAAAGCAAGTAGGTGCATCACCTAGTTTGACCTTTTGAATTACTTGATGTACATAAGCAGGTGCATCACCTACTTGACCAATTAGTGGCTGAAAATGAAGCTTTCTAGAGGATATTCTTAAAGGTGAAGAAAGCCCAATATAAGATATATTGGCTGCTGTTCACACTCATTTTAACACACAATATTGAGGATTAACTCCAGCTCTCTCTCTCTCTTTTCTCTTAAGGATTAAAATAACAGCCTTGAAGCTCTTCTAGGGTTCTTGAAGAAACCCTCATCTCTGCAAGAAAAGTTAAGTGAAAACATTTATGGATTTAGCTTAATTCTCCCATGGATGATTGGGAAAACATGTTATTCATGCTCAAGTATAAGCATAAAGGCATAATATTTCCAGAAGCTACTGCTCACTTCCTTGGTTATTAAGATACTTTTCTCTTCTTCTTTGGTTTAAGTGTGAAGGGAAGTTGAAGTTCTAGAGGAATTCAAGTTATAAGGAGAAGTTGCAAAAATTGAGGTAAGGTGACTGCTCCATTTTCTTCCTCCTTACGTATGAGTTTGAGTGAGGAGTTATGGGTGTGCTGTCATGAAGAACTCAAGGGGGTGGTGAGTTCAATAATTGGTTGTATGATAAAGAATATTTGAGGCTATTTTATGTGTATTGTTGTTGGTACAACTTGGGTAATCTTGGAAAAGGATATATAATGTATGTATTGGGCAGAGAAGGAGGGTGTGGTGATACACATTATTTTGAGGGTTGTATGAGCTCATTATCCATCAAGTTAGCTACTGTTTTATGAGACTCACAGTGTGATAGCTGCTAATTTTAGTTTATCATGACTTATATTGTAGATTAAAACTTAAAAGGGGAGGATGAATCGTGATAGTTGTGTTGGTCAGAGGATAAGGTATGTAAGGCTATTCGATTCAATATTCTTCGGCATGAAATCTGACACTTGCATTTAATATCGATAAGTGAATTTCCTAAGTTCTATTCGTAGTAAAGGAAACATGGTGGCAGCGTATGATCTCCAAATAGCTAATAATATTTCCCCCTCTCCTTAGTGTATAGAATTACTTCATTATATATTCACTACTCTATACATGTGTAATTATCCTCCTATGTGCTGGTATAGAAATGGTATTTGCAAAAGCAAGTTTGGTGAATCCTCCTCTTAGTCAATTGAAGTGAATTCTGTCATTTAAGATAACAAGTAATGCATTGATGTTACATAGCTCCTTATGTCATTGTTACTGCCTTGAAGTAATATTTTCGTGTCTTCTACTACTGGTCCGTAGTTCCAACTATAAAAAATGATTATGACCACCAAAACAACAATCTCAAAGATTAAAGATTCTAAGTGAAGCAACCTGTATAACTAAGGGTGGCAGCTCAGGGGCGAAAACCAAGCATGGGTTGATCCCAATTGGTATAGAAGGGTGGCAGCTCAGGGGCGAAAGCCTAGCATGGGCCGATCCTAATTCGTGTAATTATGAGGACCGCATCCCAGGGGTTAAAATGCCTAGCATGGGTCATCCTCTTCTATCACTGATCAGCTGGTCATTCGTATCACATGCCTTAAAAAGATCATAACACAAAGAAAGGTAAAGACAAGAGTGTAACATACATGATCCCACAAGATTTAACAAAATGTGGTCTTCTGTTCTGATTTATGCACACATATATTGATACTTGGTTTCATTCGAACTCTTATTTTATATATGTTATTGCCTTACATATTCAGTACATTTTATTGTACTGACGTCCCTCGCAGGGGGACGCTGCATTTCATGATGCAGGCAGATGTACTTCAACTAGTAGACCTCCTCAGTAGGAGCACATGACACTCAACTACTTTTGGTGAGCTCCAGATTGATTCAGAGATTTATACTGAGTCCTTGGTAGATTCATTTTGGTATTGTATCATAGTTAAGGGTAAGGCGGGGTCTGTCTCAACCTACTCTAAGGTTTTCCATCTTTTAGAGGTTTTGTAGACGTATGTATATTGCTCAGTTGCGTCTTAACAAGTTGTGGCCTCTACGGCCAAGTCTTGTATATAAATTTTGGGTCTACTTATGTTGGTTTGTATAACTGCTTCCTATGTGAACTTTTCACAGGATTGTCATAGTTATATGCATAGTAAGCACAGGTTACATGTTGGTTCTCTCGGGCCTTTGAGGCGTGACACAATGTGACTTCCCAAGTCATTAGTGATCATATCACAATATGATTTTGATATATTTTTGAGAACGAGTTTTCACATATGAATTAAGTAAGAGTATAAGAAAACTAAATATTCTCAAAGGTATCAGTTTTTAGATGATAAAAGGGAAACTTGTATTTATGAACGAGTTATGAGTTCAAAGATATTTCAAGAGAAGTTACCTCTTTTAAAAGGATCGTTTGAGCAATTATCTCAAACCAGAGGAAAAGTATGTTCTTAAATATTGAGCATGAGTATATATTATTGGGAGTTGTATTGAGCACTAATATGGGGGATGAATTAAGATAACTCAAAAACCTCATAAACCATGTATGCCATCATGGGTAAAGGGTCATACTTTTTAGATGATTTCTTATTGCTTTTAAGCATAGCTTAGTGGATCCACATAGTTGAGGTTTCCTATATCCCTACAGTTCTGGCAGCGTGGGCAAAACGTTGTATCATCATGTAGCTCATAGTGATGATTGTCGGTTAGAGAATCTCCAAATATAGTAAAGTGTATTTTTATATATCACTTATTATGTTGAGTTCAGAGATGAGAAAGTATTTTGTAAATCTTTAAATGATTTAACTTCTTTATTTCTTTACATTGAGCTTGAGTACGTTGTTATCTATTGCAGTCTTTACTTTTAGATATTTGTTATTCAACTATATTACATACTCGTGCATTCAATATACTAATGTCATTTGACCTGCATATTTAATGATGCAGATATATGTTATGAGGATCCTCAACAAGATTCTGTTGAGATCACTTCATCTGCTTGTCAGCTTGCGAGTGAGATCTCCTTCCTTCTGGAGGACTCTACCTTTATGAGTTGTTAGTAATGGTAGAATTTTGAGTAGTCGTGGATTGTGTCCAACACTCGTCTATATATAGTAGAGGCTTCATAGATAGACAATTTTTGAGAGTCTTTCAGTTTCATATATTTTATTTAAAACCTATGTTTCATACCCAGTTTTGAGATTCAGTGTATTTTGTTTAAATGTTTCTTTTAATTTGATGTTTATATATGCTTGGGTTAGTTTTCCACTTGTAGTCAGCCAGTATGACGGTTCGCTTGAGGGCCCAATGGTTCTCGAGTGCCGGCCACGTCCAGGGTGTCGAGGTCATGACAACTTTCTTTTTAATTGATGGATATGTATTTTTCAACTTGATTTGAGTCTATTTCTTTTTATTTGCTGGATATGTGTTTTTTCAGCTTGATTTGAGTCTAGTTTCTTTTTATTTGATAGATCTATGTTTTTTCAGCTTGATTTGAGTCTACTTTCTTTTTAATTGATGGATCTGTATTTCTTCAACTTGATTTGTGTCTAGTTTCCTTTTAATTATTGGATCTGGGTTTTTCAACTTGATTTTAATTTTAGTTTCTTTTTAATCGATGGATCTGTGTGTTTTCAACTTGATTTGAGTCTAGTTTCTTTTTAATTGATGGATTTGTGTTTTTTTTAATCTTGATTTGAGTTTAGTTTCTTTTTAATCGAAGGATCTTTGTTTTTCAGCTTGATTTGAGTCTAATTTATTTTTAATTGAGGATCTGTATTTTTCACTTGAGGTAGGGGTGGAGTGAAACTAGAAGCTCTCGACCTCCTTCTAGTAAGAAAAATATTATTTTAATACCTAATAATATTACCAATTTCTTTATAAATTTATAAATCAAATCTATGTAAATGACATGAATTTAGTGACTTGGTTTATGTTCAAGGAACTTTCCCTATTATAAATATAGTTGTATAATTTCTTACACTTTCAAACTACAAAAACTCTTTCTTTTGATGTGTAATTTTCTCCAATGAATTTCATGGTAAGAGGAAAAAATGAATTGTATTTGCAATCAACAACATGTCAATCAAATGGTAATGATTTTGAATTTCACTAAAGTGTGGAATTATTTATATATTTTAGTATATATGTTTATATTCATTAGTTTCCAGACATGTGCTTCGCACGTGTATTCAAATTTAATTGGTACAAACTTTTTTTCGTTGAATATTCAAATATAATACTTAACAAAAAATGAAATCCAGAACTTATATTGATGGTGAGTGTATTTCATTAAACTCGAATAATGAGTTATCATCTGACTTACAAAATTGAACAACTACTCATTAGTTAGATAGGTACAGTTATGTTTAATGAGAATAATTTTGACAAAAAATAATTCAAATTTACCTCTTTAGGTGAATATTTTGAAGATTGTCCTCAAAGTTTACTTTTATTGTTGACTCAAAATACTATGTTATGTACCATAATATTTTTTCCAAATTGGAATTTGTGTTAGAATACTTCATATGCATAATATAGTTTTAATTTTTTTTATAAAATTAAACATTTTTTAAAAAAGAAATAGCTTCTAATAATAAAAAAATAAAAGGCATAATAATTCTTTATTTACATAAAGTACAAACAATTTCTAAAAGTAAACTAAAAATATTGGCAATAATATGCATGTGCATTTCTATATAATGATTTTGCATTTTAACAAATTAAATTAGTGTAATTTCTCAAAAACTCAATAGAAGAAGAGGTAGTGAAGTAGATTATAATGGTTAATTGAATTCTCTTTTCTGATTTGCATTCTTTGAATATTTCCTTTCATGTATCTATTACTCCTAACTTGGATTTTAATTATGAATAGCAAGTAATTATCTATACATATATATCATTAGTGTGTTGTAATTTCATCGTTAAACTTACATGTGTTAACTCTAGTAATACTAACGAATTTATTATGAAGTATCAATTAATTGACAAAGAAACATTTTGTTTTCCTAGATAATTGAATTAGTATATTAAACAATAATTCATTATAACTTACAATTTAATTAATAATTCCTTCATTGTCTTTCTAATATATAACTTACAATTCAAAAACCAATTAAAATATTATTAATTAATATTTACTTAATTAATGTCTAATTTAGTCTAGGGGTATATTGTCACGACCCAAGCCTAGGGCCTAGACGTGACCGGCGAATGGGGAACCCGAAGGAACCCCAAACAAGCCTCATAGCGTATCATAACACATCCTTGGTCGCAGAAGCAAATAAAATGACCATAAGCGATAAGCATAATCAAGGGG
>JAJOOS010008817.1:0-12500 GCA_029582725.1 Solanum chiquidenum
CATAACCTAGGGTAGAATCATCATACAAACATGAATTACATAACATCACATTCAATTCATAGCCTTCAATTAATATCCAACACAAACTAGGGTTAGAAACTGGAAAAGAAGGAGAAACATGGGTCTCATGGGGAATTCTTCAAGAAACCATCAATACAACATAAATTCATCCATAATTGTTCATATAACATCAATAAAAGTCAGTTTATAACATCAATTTCACTTTAGAAAGAAGACCCACGTTTTTGGATTGAAACCTAGAAATTGGAGATTTTGAAATTCATCTTGAAGGGGCCTCTTGGGGAAAGGAATCCCAAGAGTGATAAGCAACCATACCTTATTGATGAATTAAAAACGAAGATCCAAGTTGAAACCTTGGAGAGTTGGTCTTCTTCTTGAAGCTCCAATCTTCTTCAATGGAGTTCTTAGGAAGAGAGAGAGTAGCGAGAAGGAGGAACTTTAGGTTTAGATCTTTGGGGTTTTGTGTTTTAGAGATAAAAGTGAGTTAAATTGACTTAAAAATCATTATATACGCGTCCCCTAAAGTACCCTAAATACCCCTCACTTAGTTGGACTCTTTAATGAAATAAAAATCTATTTCTAAATTTCTGCATTTTTGTCGCGGAGCTGTTCCCAGAAGATATTTGGAATTAAATTTCAAGACAGTATAGTCTGCGACTCGACCGCGTCGCGCACTGACTTTTTTTTCCTTGGGGGAGCAAGTGCGCGACGCGCAGCTATTCCCTCCAAGTGCAATCTGCAAGCTGCCTTGGCAGCTTGCTTGGCCAAGGTTAGGGTCCTCCCCGGGGTCCCTTAGGATGGCCCCGGGGTGTCGTATTCGAACATTTTGACCATATAAACATATATTTATCTAATTTAAACCTTTTTACAAGATTAAACTATCATACGACACTCCCAAACCTGCCCAAAACCTAAGGACACGCTAGGACACATTCTTCTCTAGTTTCCAGACGTCTTGGTCGTTTCTCGACGTTTAGACTTTTAATCTTCCAAACTAAGTCAATTGCATTAATATAGGTTTAGAAACATCATTTTAACTATTTTTAATTCCTTATTCATAAGGTGAGGCTCTAACTTAAGTCATAGAATTTCCGGGGTGTTACAAGTTCAAAGGAATTCATGGACACTACGTCGCAAAAAGGAATGAAAAGGGCGGAAAAGAACGAAGAAATGAAAGCCTGAAGATCGCCGAGTCCACTTGGCGAGTCGCCAAAGGGTTTTACTTCGCCTTTTATTCTAGTGTGCTGAGCCTTGAAGGAAAGGATCACGTCAGCAGAAAAAAGAAGCAGTCGACGCATCACCGAATAGTTTCGTGAGGCAATACTGTATCTCCCAATGACCCAAAGCACGACAATGCTGAATGATGGTGCAAGACGGCGATGAACTATACCAAAGGGCGAATCGCCGAGGTGATTTGTGATTCTGACTATGTCGCTGAATGATCCGCTGCAGCACATATTTTTTGAAAACTATAAATCTCGTTGAGAGTTGTTATTTAGTATCATATTTTGAGTGTTGAACAAATTAATATAATTTTTTGTACTTTTTATTTTTGCTCTGAGTTTGAGAGGGTTTTGAAAACTTGAAGAAGAAGAGGGTTTCATCTCCAAGGATTTGGACTTGGGTCTCTTGGATTCTTCATTCTTGGCCTGTAACAAGACTTAAATATTCATACCCATTTGAATGCAGGCTCATTTAGGTATAAATTTCTATCTCTTGGTGTGTGGCTAAAAACCCCAATTCTTGGGGTGCGATTTAGCGAATATGGGTTAAGATTGTTCTTGGGTCTTGCTTGCTGATAGATTAGATGTAGTTTAATGGTGATTTCGTCTAGTAGTTGTGGATGAATTTAACAAATTTGTAGTTGCAAATACAAGTTTATTTATGTGTTTTCGGCTTGCTCTAGAGAGAAGTCACGAAACCAAAACTACTAGATTGATGGCCTAAGGAGTGGGTCGACATGCGGTTCAGCTCGAGAGAGTGAATCCTAGCCCCATATCCTAACACTTCACTCGAGAGAGTGAACCCTAGTCCCATATCCTAACACTCCGCTCGAGAGAGTGAGTGGGGTAAGGCATAGGTTGGTCTTCATGCGGCAAGTGGGTGTTCGAGAGGAACCCATTTGAAACGGGGTAAGTTGCTCGAGAGAGAATTTATTCCCACGTAAAGCTTAGCCTAGTCATTATTGCTTTATAAATTTTCTATCGAAAGCATATACCCAATAATTTAGATTAACCCTTATTTCGGTCACATCCCGAAAATCCCCTCTCATTATTTAGAAATCTTTGTTTATTTTGTTGTTTTTATTTACTAGTGACAAAAAACCCATTTGATATTTGACACTCTTGTGTCCCCTTTTAAATTTACAATGTTTTTAATCGTTAATGTCTTTAGTTACGACTAGTTAGAACAAATTTTATTTTTCTATTAATTCTCAAAACCACTCCCTTGGGACTCGACCCCAACCCTTGGTTGGGTTACTATACTATTGCACGATCGTAGACACTCGTATTGGAAGTTGTGTCATTGATTACGCAAAACATCAGTTTACTTAAATTTCTCACCTTAGAAGGGTGTAATGAGTTTGGGAAGTTTAGTCTTCGTCATGTAGGCATATATGAGATTTTGAGGATGTTAGTTGAAGGTGGTACTTTGAAGGCCGAGGCCAATGAGATGTCCCGATATCCTTATATCCTTCTACTCCTCCTTTACATTGAGATGATAAGTTCCTCTTAGTTGTTTTATGTTTTGAAGTCATGTGTGTTTTAAATGTTCCCATAATTTTCTTATGTTATGCATATTCTTGGGAAATTCATGCTTGGTAAGAAAATGAGTTTCTATGATTAATTTTCCTCATGTTAATTTGCATTGAGTAAGAGTTGCCTATATGCTTCATGAGATGAATTGTTGAGCATGCTTTTATTTTGGAGAAAGTAGTTCCTCCTAAGGATATGAGAAATGTTGAGTTTTCATACATAATGGGTTACTAGATGTAATTCCTACTTCCTTGTGATGCATTGATTATGTTTAAATTGGAGTTGATGTTTCCTCCTTTGAATTGTGCATTATTTTTATGTTTCATGCATGATGGGCTAGTAGTCCTGAGTCTTTACTTCCGTAAGTGTCTAGATCGTCATTCGAGGATGAATGTTCCCAAGGGGGAGATATTGTAACACTCTGTAAACTAGTAGGCTAAATTAGAGCTTAACGTGAGGGTTAGAGTCATGAATGTAACTCCATGTACTTAAAAATAAACGGTTTTGTGTTAGAACGTCAAGGTACCAACCCTGAAGGACCAACTAGCGGCCCTTGAGGAAGACCCCTAGAAAATTGCCTAGGGTAGTGACCACGGTAGGACCCTCGCCCTGTGGGTGGGTCCACGCCCCATAGGTGGGGGTTCCGTGGTTGGCCAAAAAGTTCCAGTCACCAAACCACGCCCAACCATTACGGGCTATGGGTCAAACCACCCCCCATGGTCGGGATCTCGGAGGTGGTGACCTGGGAACAGTTTTAAGCGGTTAAGTTGGGGACTAAGGGGTCTTTTCAGATTTAATTAAGGATTAAGTGGTGTCATTTTGCCCTAGTTTAGACCACATATATAAAGACTTTAGACCCCTAAATTAAGTCATTCAAGTCATTATTTCTAAATCACCAAAAAGAATCCAACTCCCTCTCAAATATTCTCTCTCTAGAAAGTGAAGAAGAAGAAGAAGATCAAGCTAGGTAAAGTAAAGGCTTCATTGATTCAAGCTTGATAGACTTTGTAATCAAGGTATGATGGCTTATTCATTAATGGATTCGTTTCATCCCTGAAGCCCCCATGGTTTTCCTCAATTTAGAAGAATAATTTCCCAAGTCAATCTAGTGTTTCTTCTAATGTCATGGGTTATGATCCAATAGAGTGCATTATGATTGTTTATGATTGTTTATGATGGAATTGCATGTTTTTAGTATGATTATACATGTATTCTTGATTAACCTAAGACTCTAAGGTGAAATTTATATAGTTTAGTTTTATGCCATGAAAGGAGAAATTGAGGGCTTAGATGTGATCTTCTAAGATTGATTAATTACATCATATGTTTCTTGAGATAAGAACACCTAGACATGAATTGTTTAAAGGTAAAGCTTATAGACATGAATTGAGTAGATTTTAGCCTATATGATGATGTATGATTAGAATTTCTTAAGAATGAAGCATGTGGTTATAATGTTTTGAGAATTAGACATATATGATGATCATGAGAAGTATAGCTTTGAGAGTAAGAATTGTAGTATGAATGTGATTTCTAGGGCTTTGAGGGTAAAAGGATAATATGATGAACTATGAGTAGTAAGGCTTTGAGAGTAAAGCTTAAATGTATGTTGATTTTTATATGGTATGGTTGTGGAAGGACTTTACCCACATTACCTATATTGTGAATGTATAAGATTAGGAATGTTCTTATAGAATCTATGTAAATTCTTTAAGAACACTTTGAGATTAAAGTGTCCATGATTATGATATTGTTGTTCTATTTTATCGAAAGGCTATTCTCATGAAAACCTAATGAATATGATGTGAAAGGTTTCCTCACTAAAGAAATATTCTAAGGTTGAAAGACCTTTCTCACCTAATTGAATCTAAGAGTAAAAGTGATAATGGATGGTGATAGTTGCTCACGCATGGTCTAAAGTGTTATTCTAATGAATTAACTTGGATTGATTGTCAAGGACATCTTTCCCTGAGACTTGAGTTAAGCAAGACTTGATAACTATCTTGTGGAATTTAGGCCTAGCACCGACTGGATATTGAAATGAAATAGAGGATGACACATAGTTGAGTCCGGGCTTCCAAAATAGGAACTTTCACCTAGTAGAGTCTGGGTTTCCCAAAGTATGTCTCATGAGATTGAAGCCTTCACCTAGTGGAGTTCGGTTTTCTAGTAGCTATCTCCGTATCCCATAAACTACGTGCCCCCGTAGGATATTTAGCTAATGGATCCACCTAAGCTAAATGTATGGTTCTACATTAGGCAAGTAGAACAACCCTTTTACGGTGTGGGTAACACCGGGAGGGATTATGTGATAGTTCACATAGTCTCATGTTGGTTAAGGCTATATCCCAATTACAACAAGATTAAGAATGAACTATGACATGCTTAAAGAAGTATCTCGAAGTGTTCAAGTAAGAATGAACTAAGACATGCATGAGGAAGCATCCCATAGTGTTAAAATAATGATGAACTTACACATGCTTGAAGAAGCATCTCATAGTGTTCAAATTAAAGATCAACTAAGATGTCCTTAAGGAAGTACCTCAAAGTGTTTAAAGTAATGAGGAACTAAGATGTGCTTAAAGAAGTACCTCATAGTGTTCAAAGGTTTTAAAAGAGGGACTAGTCCCTAACATAAATGTATGATTATGATGAAACAAGGATACTTCAAGGAAGTATTGTAAGTATGTTTTTATATGAGATTTGCTTATATGATGTATGCTTATCTTGGATTGTTGCTATACTTTCCTTCCTTGATATGTTTGACTAAAGGTGAAAGTTTCCTTGTCTTTGAGAAATAAACTAGGGATGAGATCAAAAGAGGATAAAGATGTATGATGGCCTAAAAGTGGAACTTAGCATGGGTGAGATTATGGGATCTTATCCATGCATTATACAAGTATGCTTTGAGGTTACTTATGAAGCGATTCTCTTATGTTATGAAGATTTGAGTATTGATTATGCCTATGACTATGTTGTTTTCTCTTATTCTTATAGTTTATCTCTTACGATGTATCTCTTATGATTATCGTATATGTCTTATGTTGACTAACCATTATGACATGCTTATGTTTATGATTTATGCTAGCCATCATATTTAGTACATGCTTGTACTAGCGCATACTTTTGCCTACATTCTTATCAAATGTAGGCCAGCGATATTGACTTTCATCCTCGTGGCTAGGTTCATAGTAGATCAAGAAGAGAAGTTTTGGTGAGTCATCATAGCATTTGTGGGCATGTCTTTCTTTTATGTTGAGAACTATTGTATGGGTTGTGTCCCAAAGCTATTCATGTTTGATATGGTTTGAGACAAGTGTAAAGACTTCCGTTTCATTTTATGAGATAGTGATTGTATTGGAAAATGTTTTAAATTTCCGCACTTTTCTATTATCTTATGTTATGATATGCTAAGGGGCTCTTATGAGACCCCTTCGGGGTTGAGTACGCCTTGTTACATCTTGGGGGTACCCCTGGGTTGTGACACCTAGCACAGAGTTGAGTTGAAAGCTTTCTTACCAATTAAGTTTCAATATGAGATTTTACTTGGAGAAACTTCAAACGATCATAACTCTTAACACATAAAGAATTATGTTGCCCATAAACTATCAAATTAATGGTCTTTGAGTCGTCTTTCCAACTTCGCCAAATTTTCTTTATTTTGAACTCGGAGTAAAAAGATATGTCAGTTTTAGTGAAGCTTTCTTTTTTAAGGCACCTAAATTGTTTTTAGAGGGATAGTTTGGTCTTTTCTATTCCCTTCTAAGCCTAAGCCACGTTTTCCCCTCCCAATTAAGTTCTGATCGTCGTTAAAACAATTTTTCATGTTCTTCAACACTTAGAAGAATTGGAGCAAGGTTCCAAGAGGAGAAAAAACTAGAGTTCAAGCGTTCTTCAAGTTTCCATATATTTCGCCAAAGAAACTTTGTTCTTTTATGGTATGTAAGGCCTCTCACAGTGTTGGACTTGTTCGTCCTCATGCCCTACATCTCAATTTAGTCAATAAATTGTTATATCTAAAGGATTCATTCGTAGTTCTTGATTTTCAGTTTAATTCTTTCACATTGGAGGTTTTGATTCTTTTGTGTTGTGAACCTTTGGCAAAAGTTATATTTTCCTAGAGATCATATGAAAGTTCTCATGTAATCGTGTTGGGTTTTAGAATTAAAAAGATTTTAGAAGAAATTTCCCAATTCTAAACTAAGTTGGGGTCCTAATTAAGCTTGAAAATTCATCAAGTTTATGGGGAATGTCCTAGGGAGGCACACCATGATAGTGTCAAGGCTACACTTCAGTAGTTAAAGGCGTGGAGGGATACACCAAAAGTATGCCAAGGCCTGAGTTCTGATGTTCAGGCCCTGGGGAGATGCGCCAGCAGTACACCAAGGAGTTCTGGGACAATCATTCTTTATTTCATCAAACACGTGTTCCTTTAAATTGTGGCTACATTTCCCTTCCCTGTATTAGCTCCTATTGACTCCGTTTACCTTTGAAAATTCCTACATATCCTAATCACATGCCTTAATGTGCGTTTAAACCTAAAGTGTGTTTAAGAGAAAAGTTCAAGAGCTTATAGTGAGTTGATTTTGAGTTATTGAGTTCTTATTCTTTTTGAGATTTTATTCCTAATTATTGAATTCATATATGTTATGCATTGAGATTCTTAAGTAGATTTGTGCATGTCTATATTTCAGTATGAACCCTATGAATTGAGTATTCTTGAGATGAGTAGTATCGTTGAGTTCTGAGTTCTTGAGTTCTTCTATTCTTGAATTTTATATATTTTTATTGAGATCGTTGGGTTGATACGTTCATGTTTATATTTCAGCATAAACCCTATTTTCAGTAATAAATTTTGAGAATCTTTTAAAGCCAATACTTGTGTTTTAAACTGAGTTTTTGAGGAAGTAAAGAGAAGTTTGAGAAAGAGTATAAGGTAACTAAGTATTTCCCAAATGTTTCATTTAAACATGAAGAAAGACAGTATTATTTTGAGAAAAGAGAAACTTTGAATTCTATGAATTTATGAGTTCAGAGATATTTCAGAGCAGTTATGTCTTTTAAGACGATAGTTTGAGCAATTATCTCAAACTAGAGAAAGTGTATGTTTTATACATTTTAGCATGAGTATATATATTATTGGGAGTAGTATTGAGCAATGCTATGGGGATGAGTTCAGACAACTCAAAGTTCTCATAAACCATGTACGCCAACATGGGTAAAGGATCATACTTTTCAGATCACTATTTATTGCTTTCAAGCATAGCTTAGTGAATCAACTTAGTTAAGGTGGTCTATACCCCGTCAAGGGATACAAAAGTTGTGGAAGCATGTTCTATTATACTTGTATTGTTTAGTAATTTATAGGCAATTTGAGTTGAGTATTTACTTGGAGTTTAAATGTTCGAAAATTCATTTTAAAGCCTTTATCGCTTCAGTAAGTCTTTCGCTAAGTAGTCAGCAAGGCCAAGGGTTCGCTTGGAGACCAACAATGGTTATCGATTGCAAGCCACGTCCAACATATAAGCTCGGGGTGTGACATCTGTATTGACTCCGTGTCACGGACATGTAACCTAACTTTTTGCCAATTTTTCCCAATTATAAATAGACTCAGGTTTTATTATTTTTATTATTCATTTTATAGTTTTTGGAGAGTGACGACTTGGAAAAACACTTACTTCAACTTTAGGGTTCATTCTTACACTTTTTCATCTATTGATTTCTCTTATGATTATTTAACTTTCAAAGATTGAGAATAAAATTATGAGTAGCTAATCCATTTTATTCTAGGGTTGGGGCAATGAATGAATGTGTAGTACTGAATCTATGGATCAAAGTTGGTTGCCACTGTAAATTGCTCTTTTGTTCTTTAATTCCCTATGTTAATATTTGGTTACCATTAATATACATTAATTGTCTAACTTTAACTCGAGAGAGGAATAGAATGATAGAACGTGGGACAAAAGGGGCATGATCTTCTCTAGAAACTATGGTTGATTTGTGTCTAGGATAGGGATATACCTAGAGGCCTTCTTTCGTTACCACACGATACAAAATCTTAGTTCTCCGCAATCGGTTTAGTCTATCCCCGCTCAATGATGTAGTTAAACTACCAAATGTGTAGGTGATTAGAGGTTGGGAGACCATGATCATGCATTTAACCTTATAAACTAGTGATTTGATAACCAATTGATGTTCATTGAAGATGGAATTATGCATGATTTCTAAGTAAGCTACAACCCTCGGAATTGCCTACCTTATTGTTTAAACTCCACTTGAAATCAAATCGTAGTTAGATAGCTGAGTTTCTTTAAATAAATTGTAAATTTAGAAATAATTATCAAACTCTGTTGACACACTTGTTTTAAATTGTAGTTACTAGCGAAACCAAATATTAACTAAAGGGTTCGATATTCGGCTCTTAAAAGAGCTACTTTATTACTTGCTTGACCATGTATACTTATGTGTGCATTTGGACGCAACACTATCCAATTACACAAACAATCCTACCATATATATATATATATATCTAAAAATATCTAGTGTGATTCACATGCATATGTGCTACCAAATATATAAGAAAATGGTGAACAAGATTGAGAGAGGCGAGCGAATTAAAAAAAGGATTAATAAAAAAGGCAACGTGTTGATAATTGTGTTTTGTGAATTGGAATTGTGGTGGATCCTAATTGTTGATTGATGAAATGCCTTGATGGCATCCTGAGTTATTATCTCTTCCTTATGGTGTAGAGTTACTTATTTTTATTGATTTATATGCACTATGATAAGAAAAGTGCTATTATATAAGAGTCGAAGGATAATTGTTTCGACTAGTGATTATGCTGAGGTCTTTATAAATTAATGTGATTATGCCAAAATCTTTAGTCACAAGTGTTATTGATGTTGAGGTCTTTACCTGTGATTGTGGTTATGATGAAGTCTTTATCTGTGAATGTTTTGATGCTGAGGTCATTGTCGACGAATGTTATTGATGTCGAGGTAATTACCAGAGAGTATTATTGATGTCGAGATCATTGTTGATGAGTGATATTGAGGATGAGGTAATTTCCAGCAAGAACAAAGACTATGGGTGGCCCCTTGAGTTATGATTAATATGTTTGCATGATAATCTTGATACTTGTGTTTGGTATGCTTGATTATTGTGCTAAATAACCTTGATACGTGCGATCGATGATTTGATACTTGTGATTTACATACTTGACACTTTTTGGTTGTTGAATGAAGAGTGTTGGACTGTGATTATGGAACCTTATGAACTGTGTATTGTATATCTGCTAGGTTCGACTGATTTCTATGCAGGTTGTTGTTTGAGGAGGTTAAGTTGGGTTGAAAGAAGTACTCAATGATTATCTAGTCTTACTTTTTTTTATAGGTTGCTTGATAGGTATACTATATTTTGGTGTTCACTCCTTGTTTCTACACTTGTTTAGGTTTTGAGCCGAGACCTGTGTGATCTTCTTCTTCTATTTTCCAAGGCTTTCGAAGGACTTTGAGAGGTAGTTGTTTGTCATTCTGGAAGGCCCTCTTGTTCCTTTACCCTATGTGTTGTACTATTCGTGTAACACCTTGAACTTTGACAAGGGCTAAAAAGGAAAAGAATGGAAGTCGACGAACCCAAAATTGACCATGGACCCTTCACTGGACCCTAGATGGGCAGTTTAGGGGTCCACCAGCCATTAATGGCATTTTGAAGCACCATCCAGGACTACCGGGGTAGTAGTTACCTAGACGGTGCTTTAGATGGCGCGTGCTGACATGAACGACCCATCTAGTGGTCCTACAAGTCACCCATAAATTTTTAAATTTTGTGTCAAATTCAAACGAGCATATCTCTCTCCACAAGTTGAATTTGGTGGCGCATGACTTTAAAATTAAAGGTCTTCGAGTCCTCTTTCCACCGCCACCAAGTTTGCCTAATTTAGAACCCGGAGTAAAAAGTTACCTGTTTTAGTGAAGCCCTATCAGGCAGGGCAACATCAAGACCTACTAGACATGCCATGATGCATTAAACGACATGTCAAGCCCCTCTTATAAGTCACCTCATAAGTTTTAAGTGATGGTCGTATTGGTCTTTCCCCTATGCATTTGGTACTTAAACTACGTCATTTTTTTTCTAAGTCTAATTGATTATTCAAAAACTACCTAAAGCATTCATTCTCCTGAAATCATCAGACTTAGAAAGAAAAGAAGAGAAAGAGGCGGCAATTTTCTTTCCAGAAGAAGAAGAGCTCTCCTTCAAGTTCAGCTCTGAAATTCAAAGGATTTCTCTGTAGTTTTCTTCACTAGGTATGTGGGTATTCAACAAGGGTTTTTCTGCCCTTATGCCCAAAACATCAGATTCCTTTTTGAATATTATGGTTTTATGAAACTAGGGTTTCTTCCCGACTATAGAGATTCTCCACAAAATTGATTCTTGTTAATACTACTCGATTCTATATTTAATTAAATAAGTTTGCGTGAATTCTTATGGAGATTTAAAATGAAAAGAACTTGGCATGTAATTGTAGTATTTTCACTTGAATTAGCTCTTCTCCATAATTTAGCTCATGGTGTTAGCATTTAGTCCTAAACAGAATTTAGTTAGTTTTTTGTACACAACTTTTCTCAGGAATTATTTTTAGACCAGTTTAGTTCTTTCTCATGAATTCAGGACCATAGTTTCAAGTGAGCTACTAGTATCCATTTTTGGGAATTTTTCAACACCTAGTTGGACTAGGGTTCAGCGTACCCTCAAGTCCCATAATTATGTGCCATCGTAGGTTTATAAGTCCCCTTTGTTGGGAATAAGTTTTAGTGATCAAGCCACATTCATGCCTTTATACCCTGGCAATGTATATTGGGTCCTCTCAATAGGGGGTATACATTTGACTCGCCGAGTTGTAACACGCCAAAAACTAGTAGGCTAAACTAGAGCTAAGTGTAAGGGTTAGAACCATGGAAGAGGGAAAGAGCCAAGGAAGAGGACTAGGGCAATCCACTCTTCCATGGACACTAACTCACCTTCTACGACTACCAACACGGCCTGTGGTGAGGACCAAGGCTCGTGGTGTGGCTCGTGGTGGGCTAGGCAGTGGCTAAGCCAAGGCTGCCAAAAATAGCCCCCCCACACGAGCCACTTCACGGCTCGTAGTTATGACCACGGCTCGAGGGAAGGCTCGTGGTGGTGCCTTTTATTTTTAGGAGTTAATGGGAAGGTTTCCTAGATATTGTATCATGACCACGAGAGGTACCACGGCTCGTGGAGCCTCACGTGAAGGGCTTTTCACTAGCCTTAGAGTTTAGGGTCAACTTCAAATGATCATATCTCTTAGCTCAAAATGAATTAGGTGGTTCATTACCTATCCGATTAAAGGTCTCTTAGTCCTCTTTCTAACGCCACCGAGTTTGCCAAATTTCAATCTTGGAGTAAAAGGTTATGCCCAAAATAGTGAAGCACTGTCAGGCTGAAAGTTGTTCACAACCAGTTTGACGGTCCGTGGTGATGATTACAATCCGTGAAGGCGTCCGTCATGCCATTTCGGAAGTTTCCAGCAATGGAAATTCTTGGGTTTTTCCTAATTGTTTAAACTCAAAGTTACGTTTAACGGGCCGTGGTGATGATGACGATCCGTGAAGGCGTCCGTCATGCCATTTCGGCAGTTTCCAGCAAGGGACATTCTTGGGTCTTTTCCTAATTGTTTAAACTCAAAGTTATGTCATTTT
>JAJOOS010008817.1:15000-26810 GCA_029582725.1 Solanum chiquidenum
AGAAGAAGAAGAAGAAGAAGTATAAGAAGAAGAAGGAGAAGGAGAAGAAGAAGGAGAAGGAGAAGGAGGTGGAGAACTAGAAGGATGAGGAGGAAGAAGAATAAGAAGAGGAACAAGAAGAAGAAGGAGAAGGAGAGGGAGAGGGAGAGGAAGAGGAAGAGGAAGAAGAAGAAGAAGAAGAAGAAGAAGAGGTAGAATAAGAGGAAGAAGAGGAAAAAGAAGAAGAAGAGGATGAAGAGGAAGAAGAAGAAGAGGAAGAAGAAGAAGAAGAGGTAGACTAAGAGGAAGAAGAGGAAAAAGAAGAAGAAGAGGATGAAGAGGAAGAAGAAGAAGAGGAAGAAGAAGAAGAAGAGGAGGAAGAGGAAAAGGAAGAGGTGGAGGAAGAGGTGGAAGAAAAGGAGAATCAAGCTAGGTCAAGTCTCCATTGTTTCAAGCTTGCTAGGCTTTGTAATCAAGGTATGTTCGCTTATTCATCCATTGATTCTTCCATCCATGGAGTCCCCTAGAATTCTCCAATTTGATGAAGAACTTTCCCAATTCAAGTTAGGGTTTTCTTCAATGTTGTGGGTTATGACGGATGTTGATCCAATTTAGTGAATATTGATTGTTTATGCTTGAATTAGTAGTGAATTATTAAATTATGATGAAATTGCATGATTCCATGGTTAACCCTAGTCTAATTGATGAAATTAAAGTAATGTGGGGTTATGCCTTGTGAAGTGAAATTGAAGACTTAGAGTTGATCTTCTAGAATTGATGTCATTTATAGCAATGGATCAAGAATAGAAATATGTAAACATGAATTGAATTAGATTAAATAATATATGATGGATCTTGACTAGTAATTAATGAGATTGAACCTTTATGATGAATTAAGTCTAAAGTTGCTTAAAGATGAAGCTTGTGACTAAATTATCTTGTGATCTAGATATGTATGATGACTATAAGAAGTAAAGCTTTGAGAGTATGGCTTGTAATCATGAATGATGATCACTAGGGCTTTGAGAGTAAAGCTAATATGATGAAGTATGAATGTTAAGGCTTTTAGAGTAAAATCTATATGAGAATAGAAGACTAATGAATAGAATTGTGATGAAAGATCTTGACGTACCTAATCTACCTTATGAATGGTTGAATGCATAAAGTGATAGAATCACATTAGTTAGGATGATATCCATGTTTAGTGCATGAACCTTAGGTGTGAAGATTGAAAGTAGGCTTTGAACCTCAAGGAGGTGAAGTATGAGATTATGCTTGTAATAATTGAACCACTTGAACTATTAATACTTCCATGTCTAATGTAGTCATTCTAAATATGTTGACGTGATGTGATTATGAATATATCCATGTCTAATGTAGTCATTCTAGATGTGATGATTTAATATGAGCTTTGACCCTTAGAAGGGCAAGATATGATATTATGCATGTTATATGAAGTTTGGTACATGATTTAGAAGCACTTTGAGAGTAAAATGAATATGCTCATGACAGTTGTAGTGTTGTTGAAAGGTTAGCCTCATATACACACTTAGGCATGAATATGATATGATGTGAAAGGTTTGTCACATGTAGTGATTCTAAGGTTGGAAGACTAGTCTCACCTATTAAATCTATGAGCTTTAGTATGAGTTATATTGGATTGAGTGTCAAGACATTCTTCCATAAATATGAACTTAAGTCAAGACTTAATATGAACTTAATGGGAATTATGCTTAGCACCGAGTGGATATTGATATGAGATGGGAGCTCTTCCGTTAGTAGAGGTTGGGTGTCCCCATGGAAGCTCTTCCGTTAGTTGAGGTTGGGTTTTCCTAGTAGTAATCTCTTGGGATGGATGTTCTTCCGCTAGTTGAGGTTGGGTTTTCTAGTAGAAATCCCCTTATCCCATAACTATGTACCCATATAGGTTACTTAGCTATTGGATCAACATAAGCTAAGAGTATAGTTCTACCTTAGGCAAGTAGAACAACCCCCTTTCGGTGTGGGGTGGACACCAGATTCCATGTTAGCTGACATGGTCTATGTCGGTTGAGGCTAATTCCCAAAACAAGAATATGATTATGAATTATGAATCATGGTTAGTCAAGAAGCTTTACTTAGCATGGATGAGATTATGGGATCTTATTCATGCATGACACAAGTATTCTTTCAGGGTAGTTATGATATGTTCCTTTTATGATATGATGATCGATGTTTATGACTTATGCTTGTGATGTGTGCTTAGTTTGGATTGTAGCTTGAAAGGTCCTTCCAATGCATATGTGACTAAAGGTGGATGTTCCCTTGTCTATGATAAGTAAGCTAATGATGAGATTAAAAGATGATAAAGAGGTATGATGGCCTAAAAGTGGTACTTAGCCTAGGTGGGATTATGGGATCTCCTCTATGCATTGCACAAGTATAACTTGAAGGTTACTTATTAAGTTTCTCTTATGCTAAGAGGATTTGAGTATGGACTAAGCTTATGAATATGTGGTATTCCCTGTGTTGTTGATTATGACTTATGTTGGCATATGCTCATATTATGTCTATGTTGGAGATTATGCTATGATTATGTTATTATCTCTCATGCTCATGACTTATGTCTTATATTGGCCAACGTTTTTGTTATGCTCTTATGATGTTGTGCTAGCTAACATATTTAGTACATTTTGTACTAATTCATACTCTTGCCTACATTCTTATCAAATGTAGGATTTGGTGATCTTGAGTTCGTTTCTTGAGGATAGGTTTCTAGAAGAGCAAAGGAGTTGAAGATTTGGTGAGTCCTCATAGCTTCGAGGATGTGATCTCCTTTTTCTTTTATGTCTTTCTTTTATGTTTTAGACTATCGTATGGGCTGCGTACCAACGTTTTATTCAAGGTTGTATTAGATGGTTTGAGACAAAGTGTTGTAGACTTCCACTTTTTTTTTTATAAAGACTTCGATTGTATGGAAAATGTTTTAAAATTTCCACACTTTTCTATTATCTTATGTTATGATATGCTAAGGGCTTGAATGAGACCCCTTCGGGGTCAAGTACGCCATGTTACATCTAGTGTGTACCCCTGGGTCGTGACATACTCAGGTAAATCTGAGTACATCATTTCATCCGCAGATGGATGGTTAGACAGAGCGTACCATTCATACCTTAATGTAAATGTTAAGAGCTTACGTGATTGATTTCAAGGGTAGTTGGAATGATAACCTACCTCGCATAGAGTTTGCTTATCATAAAAGCTTCCATTCCAGTATTCAGATAGCCCCTTATGAGGCACTATATGGGCGTAGATGCAGGTCTCCTGTTGGTTGGTTTGAAGTAGGTGAAGCAGCCTTGATTAGGCCAAATTCGGTTCATGAGGCTATGGAGAAGGTTCAGGTCATCAGAGATAGACTAAAGACACCTCAAAGTCGTCAAAATTCCTATGCAGATGTGAGGATAATGGACTTAGAGTTTGAAATCGGTGATTGGGTTTTTCTAAAGGTGTCACCCATGAAGGGGGTGCTGAGATTTGGCAAGAAAGGTAATTTTAGTATCAGATATGTATGTCCTTACAGAATCCATAAAAGGGTTGGTAATGTGGCTTATGAGTTAGAGTTTTCAAAGAAACTAGAAGTGGTTTACCCAGCCTTTCACATTTCCTTGTTGAAGAAGTGTGTGAGTGCTCCGGCATCGATAGTACCTTTAGAGAGTGTGGATGTGAAGGATAGCCTCACCTATGAGGAGGTTCCAATTGAGATTGTTGACCATCAGATTTATAGGTTGAGAAATAAGTAAGTCGCTTCAGTAAAGGTTTTGTGGAGGAATTAGTTCGTAGAGGGTGCTACTTGGGAAGCCGAAATAACCATGATGGCCAAGTACCCTCACCTCTTCTCCTCTGATCAAATTTCAGCTTGAGGTAATAGTTCCTCTCCAATCTCTCAGTTTACTCATGTGTAATTTAGTCTCAGTATGGTATTCCCTTAGTTATTTCTGCATTTCAGAATGTTTTCATGTCCATAAGAATAAACTCAGTAAGAAATCAATTTCTAGTACTCGATTAGTAGGGATTGCAACTCTTTTCCTTAAAATTCAGCTTGTTTAGTCTTCATTCAAGAACAAATTATCCCAAGGGGGAGATATTGTAACACCTCAGACTTTGAGAAAGGTCTAAAAAGGAGAAACGGGCAAGTCCACGAACCCAAAATGGACCATGGACTCTTCACAGCACCTAGACGGGTCGTTTAGGGTTCCACGACCTGTTAAGGGTATCGTGAAGCACCATCCAGGACTGCCTGGGCAGTAGTCACCTAGATAGCGCCTTAGACGGCCCGTGGTGACTTGGACAGCCTATCTAAGGATCTATACAAGTCACCCATCAGTTTTAAAATTTTGTGTCACGTTCAAACTAACATATCTCTCAGCAAAAAATTAATTAGTGGCCCATTAACTATCACATTAAAGGTCTTTGAGTCTTCTTTCCAACGCCACCAAGTTTTCCTAATTATAAGCCCAGAGTAAAAATTTATGCCCGTTTAAGTGAAGATTTTATCGGGCAGGGAAACATCAAGACGCATAAGACGGGCCGTGATGCTTTAAATGGCCCATGAAGCCCCTTTTTATGTAACCTCATTAGTTTTAAGTAAGGGTCATATTGGTCTTTCCCCCTATATATTTGGTACTTAAACTACTTCATTTTACTTCGTCTAAGCCTAATTAATTAGTCAAAAACTACCTAAAGAATACATTCTCCTAATATCATCATACTTAGAATGAAAAATAAGAGAAAGAGGCGACAATTTTCTCTTCAGAACAAGTAGAGCTCTCCTTCAAGTTCAACCCTGAAATCTAAAGGATTTGTCCGTAGTTTTCTTTACTAGGTATGTGGGTATTCAGAAAGGGTTTTGTTCGCCCTTATGCACAAAACTTCAAACACCTTTTCGATTATTGTGGTTTTATGATACTAGACTTCTTTCCTAACTATGAAGATTCTCTACAAAATTGATTATTCTGATTACTACTCGGTTCTATATTTAATTAAATGAATTTGCATGAATTCTTATGGATATTTGAAGGAAAAGAACTTAGCCTATAATTGTACTATTTTCACATGAATTAGCTCTTCTCTAAAATTTAGCTCAGGGCGTTAGCATTTAGTCTTAAGCAGTATTTAATCAGTTTTCTGTCCACAGCGTTTCTCAGACCACTTTAGTTTTGTCTCATGAATTCATGACCACAATTTAAAGTTAGCTACTAGTATCGAGTTTGGGAGTAGTCTTTAGCACCGAGTTGGACTAGGGTTTAGCATACCCTCAACTCCCATAACTACGTTCCATTGTAGATTATAAGTCCCCTATGTTGGGCATCTATTTTAGTGATCATGTCACAATCATGTCTTTATACCCTGGCAAGGTATATTGGGTCCTCTCATGGGAGGTATACATTGGACTCCGCATTTAGCACACGTGATTTATGTTAGTTAATAGACTTTGCCATAGTATTATCTTAAATAAGGTACTTCAAGCCCGTAGTTGTATTTATTCTCTGTTTTGCAGCATACTTCTAGTTTACTCTTGCATTCTAGTTTTTATGCATCATTGTATCTTGGGCCTATGTACTTTAGTTCAGTTAAGTTCACATACTTGAATAATATTTTTAGCAGGTGTATATATTTAGTCTGCTTTGCATATCCCTTATGCTAAATACATAATGCATACTCTATGCTTCATCCTACTATGAGGCAGCTTCAGGTTCTCAGGTTCAACAGCGTGATAAGGTCATATTTGTGCCATATCAGCGATAGTCAAGGGTGAGTCCTCATCATCCCAAGACATTTCTTTATGCTTTTTGTTTTAGTTACTTCGTTGTTTGTTTTATCATTTAAGAGTTAGCTGGGAATTTGTCCCAAAAGATCATCAGTATTAGAGGCTTTCAGACATATAGTGAAACTCAGTTGATTTGGGTTGATTTGGGTTGTTCTGCTTTGAACTAAGTTATTTCTTTCACATATTCTTAGTTGACTTCCGTTATATTATATTCATTATTCATCTATTCGACTTGGTTAGATTTATTTCAGTATGCTTGTGATATGTTAGATTCAAGGTTAGTTTGGGGTTACTCGTGACCCTAGATAATGTGTTATGTCTAGGGGCTACCCTCGGGGCGTGACAATTCGAGAAATAAATACATTGAGACTTGTACTTATCTTTCAATTCTGTATTAATGTTAGTGGCTTGTACACATGAAAATCAAGTTTTGGAGGTTTTATTAGAATGACTAAGTTTTTCACTCTTTTATGTTATTCTTGCTTTATTTTCCGCATTTCGTTAGTTTCGTTGAGTTGAGGCTTACTTTTTTGTGCGAATAGATGAGTTTCATCACATCTATTTTTAAGTCGTGACATCGACATGGGAGGGAAACGAGCAAGATTTGTTATCTATCATATATACATGCAAATCCACTTGTATATGCTCTATCTAAAACAAATAACACTTAATTATAACCTCATGTATTATGAGATACATGTGTATGGACGTACGAACCAAAGTTTTGTAAGATTTTTATTATTACAAACTAGAGTGTATCTAAGTAATTATCTCCTAAACTAATGAGATTCCTATAAGTTCTCCTAGTATAAATAATAAATTTTGAATCCAATATAAATAATAAATTTTCGATATATATATATATATATAGTTAACAATCAAGTTCATATACAAATGTATTATTTTGCAAATTCTTTTATTTATTATATGTAAATGACTGAATACATTTTACAAGATGAGTTAGAATTTGGTTGATGTATTAAAGGATTAGATATTTAACGTTGAGATTGTCATATAGTTTCATAGGAATTAGCAAAGGGAAAATTGAAAACAAGCGATGGGAAAATTTATCGCTGATAGGAAATATAACGACCAGAATTTTCATCATGGCTCAAAGGATTTTTAACGACCAGATTACCAAACCTGTTGTTAACTTTGAACGACAAGGTTTTTAACGGTCGGTGACGAATGAATTTTTTCCGGTTGTTACATACTTTTAACAACTAGATTTTAGCTTTTAACGACTGAATTTTCGTATGCTAAATGACATTTTTCTTGTAGATCCTAATCGGTCTTTACATTAGGGGACCATCTCAACTGAGAATTTGTAGGCTCCTTTCTTTCCAGAGTTTGTGGTGGTCTGTAGGTTTTGTATACTAGAATTTTGTGTATAGTTATTGGGTATTATCAGAGTCTTGTACCATTCAGTTGATCCATAAAATTGTTAATGACTTGTAGACATACTTTGTTGGGTCTTTTCAACTTTTTTTGTTATAGCCTTATTAGCTTATTTATATATGATTTCAGTTGCACCATGCGGTCATGATAGTTCCTTATCACTTAAGTTGATCTGGCCAATTCTTTTATTATGTCATGAATGTTATTGTGACCTTGCCAGTTTGATTATCTTGTTTCATTTGTTTTTTGTTACGGTCTTTGAAAGTTGAATGCGTACTTTTGAAAGAGAAAATAAAATTAAGTTACTATAATTGACAATTATAAAAAATTGAGTGATCATATAGATTTCTAACTCATTTCATTTATATATGAATCACAATCTGAAAACTAATCAACTTACTCGTTAATCAAGTAAACATCGAAAATGAGAGTGAGCAGAAAATCAATTCCAATTATTTGATGAATAAGATATTCAGATCTTTGGTGCCATGCATCAATTAAACACAAAAAAATTGGATATCTTCAATGGGAATAAGGTTTAGTTAAAGTTTTCGCGTGAAAAAATCAGATAAGTGTGAGGGACCATTTGGATTTTTTTTGTCCTTTTCTACTGCTTTTTTTTATTTAAAAAAAGGATCAAATATGCCCCTGTACTATTAGAAAGAGTATAAATATACCTCTCGTTATAGTTTGGGTTCAAATATACCCTTCCCGTTATATTTTGAGTCCAAATATACCCTCTCATTATACTTAAGCACAAATATACCCTTAATTTTAACATAAAGACACATGACAGGATTAGAATTAAATTACCCATTCCAATTTTAAATATCCAATTTGCTCAAAAACCCACCCATCTAAACACCCGACCAAATCAAACTTACTATTTCTTCTTTTCTACATTGAACAAGCTTTACCACCAGCAAAACTGTGGAAAATTATAATGGTGGCTCCCATAGTGCTGGTGTTTAATTGGGTTAGGCATTTCAGTTTTCCTTGCTTACACTTAATGTTCAATTGTTTGAAATTCCACATCAATTTGCCTCTTTTATCAGTCTATCGTTCAACCAGTTATCGATTATTACGGTGACAATTGCACATTCTATTTTGGAAGTCTCTCCGTTCATTGTTGTCGGCACTGCATTTATCACTATAGTTGATTTCCTCAGTGGATTTGCCGCGAATTTGTCAGGCCTCCGGTTATCTCTTCAGAAAAGGATCTAAGCCTCGTGCCATGTCTATTTTCATTGTTGGGTTTTGGATCCTTGATGTTGGTAACAACATGCTACAAGTTGTGATTGGATTGTGTTTCAGATCTATTTAATTGTTAATGAATTCTCGATTGAGCTGGCAGAAGGGACAATTTGTGTTTCTGGTCATGATGTTGAATCAAATTGGTGCATTTTTTGTCATGATAACTATAGGTTTTGAGGTATTCTATTGGGATTTGAGGAAGGAGATGGAGGGAGAATCTCCGCAATTACTATTTTTTTTCACTCTAGAGATGGAGGGAGAATCTCCGCAAAAAAATGAGTCAGGTCGGTTAGATGGGTGAGTTTCTATGAAATTGGATATATAAAATTGGGGATGAATCATTTAATTCTAAGCTTGACATGTGTCTTTCCATTAAAATTAGGGATATATTTGTACCAATGTATAATGAGAGGGTATATTTGGACCCAAATTATAACAAAGGATATATTTAAACTATTTCTAATAGTACATGGGTATAATACCTTTTCATTTAAAAAATTGTGATTCTTTCATGCAAAGTTGTACTTATAGGATCTGCATAAAGCATTTTCTCGTTTGTTTAAATAATGTGACTACCAATACCAAAATAGATCAATTTATTAGCTAGTCTGCCATAAATATCCATTATTCCTAATTATTGTTTAATAAATTTAATTATAATCACTTTTTAAAAAAAATCAAAAGAATTTTTAACTAGTGTATTGTAATCTCACTATTCAGGAGTGAATCTAGGATTGTTCAAAATTGAATCGAAATTAATAATTCCATCTGAAAATGTTTATTAGTTTATCGGTAATAAGTTATTGATTTAGCGATTTAATTTTTTTTTTCTAAATCAGTGTTATTGATTCGTATCAGTTTGAGATTTATTTTTATTGAATAACTGATAGTAAATGAATAAATCATATCTATATTATTCGGCGTAAAACGTCCTTGACTTAGGTTTTGTCACGTCCCGAACCTACACCCTGGACGCAACTGACACTCGAGAACAATTGATGGCCCCAAGCGAATCCTTGGCTGGGCTCAACTCTCAGCGAAAGACTTACTCAACAACAAAGAACTTTAAAGGTAAACTTTACTCAACTGTCTCAAAGATAAACTCAGAATATTATAGAAATAAAACATTCACTGGCCCCAATGGCAACTCAAGTCTAGAACATAACAATTGAAATGACCAAGACTCATGAAATACTACTGTCTATCTATCTATGAAGCCTCTACAAACTAGATGGACATCGAAACAAGACCCGGGACATCCTAATAACAAAACTGAAATGATAATACATAAATGAGGGATCCTCCGAAAGCAAGGAGGCTCACCAAACAACTTTGGAACTTAACTGGATCAACAAGCAGTGATTGATGATCCTGGTTACCTGTATCTGCATCATGAAAAATGCAGGCAAAATGAAGTCAGTGCATGGAATGTACGAGCATGCAAGGGAAAATCTAAAACATGACATAAGCTTGGTCTGGACTTGAAGAAATAACTTACCTCGTCTCAACTCAACTTAATCTCAACTAATTTAAATATAAAAGCAATAACAATAATGCGATATAAAGAAAATCTTTTAAAACAATAGATAACAACTCATTGTATTGGAAAATATAATATAACTCAGTTTGTATGTAAAAATACAAAATAAACTTTGTTTGAAGATTCTCTAACCGACAATCATTACTATGAGCTATGTGATGATACATCGTCTCACCCACACTGCCAGAACTGTCTTATACCTTGCCGGGGTATAGAACTCCTCATGTAAGTGGATTCACTAAGATATGCTTAAAGAGCGATAAGGAATCATCTAAAAAGTATGACCCTTTCTACCTTAGTTGGCTACATGGTTTATGGAGGATGTGAGTTGTTTGAACTCTCCCACATATCGGTGCTCAATACTACTCCCAAAATATAACTTAGCTCATATGTTTTGAAAAAAAAACATTTCCTCATCCTCAACTTTGAGATTATTACTCAAAAGGTTTCTCTTAAAAGAGATAGTACTCAAAACTCCTCATGAACTCTTCTGGAAATTAGTGTTTCCGCTCTTCTTAAATGTTAAAACATTTACTTCTTAGGAATAATTAGGTCCCATATATCATTTTGAAAAAAATGAACTCTACTCTTTTCATCCTCAAACTCAAGTACTCAAGTCATAAAAGAAGTGTAAAAGATTTCTCAAAATGACTCGAAAGAACTCTCAAGACTTAACTCTTAACTCTACCTTGAATTTGAATTATGGATGCAAGGTTATGATTCATGTTATGAATGATCTCTCAATGTTTAGATGTAGTTTAGAGTAGTTAGAAACAATAGGGAGTAAAGGTACCCTTTCAATTAACTCAGACGGGACATACTGTAGAAACGTAATTTTTAACCGAGCTTAAGTTTACCACCATTTTTAGAGCTTAAATATTTTATAAATCTAAATTAAATATTTTAATTTTTATCTTATTTTATTAAGTTTATTTTAAAAAGATTTGAAAATACCAAAAATAGAGTCACACTTTAAGGTACATTTTGTTTTTAATTTATCCAAAATTTAGTAAATAAATTAGTGATTTTAATATTTTCTTAATTATATTTTTTGATCTAGCTATTTAATTTTTCTATATTTTTATTAATTCCAAAATAATTAATTAATATTTATTATTATTATACTTTTATTTATTAACAACAAAAAATAAAAAAAATAACCTACCCATCTCCCATTACCCCCACTCTACCCACTATCCCACAGAATACCCACACACAGACGCACAAACCAAAGAAAGAAAAAGAAAAAACCATCAGGAACAAAAAAAATATACCACACAAACGTACAGAAAAATGAAGGAAAAAAAAAAAGAAACACACACGCAGGAACAAAAAACAACATCAACCCAATGCAATATTCGCGATTTCAAGTTTGTGGTTCCTAACTATAGTCTTTTCTTCTCGTGAAATAAATTTCACAAGAGGTAACATTTAATTTTTATTGTATGATTTGATTTTCATAATTATATAAAACTTGATTCCATTGTTATGAAGTTGCTCAAATTTTCTGTATATTTCATTTTTGATATTATACTGTTGAAATATAATTGTTTAAATTTTACATATTTCTAAGTGATGAAGATTTTTAGAATGTTCACACTATTTATCCTAATATTTTACAAATGTTATATGAATGACTCATTTCATGTTAAATTAGAATATTAGTTACTGAAATTGGTGGCGAGTAATACATAGTACTTTTTTTTTCTTTTACAACTAGTATTGTTCCTTTGGGTCAAACTCATAATACAAATATAATGCATTTTTGGTTTGGACCAAGAAAATATTGAAAACATAATTTCTTATGCATGATTGTTGTTGTGCTATGATTGG
>JAJOOS010008818.1:0-39541 GCA_029582725.1 Solanum chiquidenum
GTTAGACTCATTTCCCACTCAATTTGACCCCCTGAATAAGAATATGAAGTCGAATTTCCGAAATCATGCACGGATTTTGAGATATATGGAAATTACAATTATAGGTGTTTCCGAAGCACATTTTCGGGCATCTTTGGGGTCGTTTCACTTTGTCTCTAATTTTTTAATTGATAATCGAATTTTGATATTTCTCTTAAGTTTTGTTGTCTAGTTAGTGCTAAAATAATTTACATTTTTCAACATAGTGAATTTACCACAAAAATGTCAAGATTTGACTCTATGGATAAGACTAAAAGAAATTATATTGAATTTCTACTAAAACCAATCCACGTGGATACGATACTTTACTATAATATCTTTGACTAGTGAAACACTTAGATATATTGTATTATGTGCTTGTTAGGCTTGTGGTTGAGTTTCAAAGTGGGAGTCTCGATCTCAATTTGGGTTGAGTCTTAAGTTAAGGGTCGAATCTCAAGTCGGGTTGGGTCTCATGATTGGGGTCAGTGTTGTGTCTCGATTTTGGATAAGGATTTCAAGCTCGACTTTGGTATCATATCTTGGGAAACAAGTTATGTTGGTGTTGGATGTCAATCTCGAGTATAGGTATTAGGTTTTAACACCTCAGACTTTGAGAAATAGCTAAAAAGGGCAAACAGGCAAGTTCACGAATCCAAAATGGACCTTGAACCCTTCATGAGACCTTAGACGGCCCACTTAGGGGACCACAACCCGTCTTGGGCATCGTGAAGGAATGCCCAAGGAAGCCAATGTGAAGGTCACCTAGACGAGCCACGAAACTGCCCGTGGTGACTTGTATGATCCGTTTAGTGGTCCGTACAAGTCACCCATCAGATTTTGAGTTATGAGTTAACTTCAAACAATAATATCTCTTAGGACTAAATGTATTAGGTGTCCTATGCCCTATTAAATTAAAAGTCATTGAGTCCTCTTTCCAGCGTCGTCAAGTTTGCCTCATTTCATGTTTGGAGGAAAAACTTATGCCTATTTTAGTGATGCCTTGTCGGGCAGGTGCAACTTGACGACCCACTAGATGGGCCGTGAAGCATTAGATGGCTCGTGAAACTGCCCGTTTTAGGCACCTTTTTAGTTTTATAAGTTGGGATCATTTTGGTCTTTCCCCTATGCGTTTGCTACTTAAATTATGTCGTTTTAACCCTTATTCTAAGCATAAACTACGTTGTTTCACACCAAATTAAGGGATTACAAAGTGTTAATCAATTTTGTTACGTTCATTAACACTTCAAGACATTACAACAAGGTTCTTAGAGGAGAAACACTAGGGTTCAAGGGCTCTTCAAGTTTTTTTGATTACACTCTAAAGAATTTCGTTCTTTAAGATATGTAAAGCGATCATAGTGTTGGACTAGTTCGTCCTCACGCCCTACATCTACTTTCAGATCAGTAAAAGAGTAATCTAGGGTTCTATCCTTAGATTTCAGTAATCTTGAGATGAGTTGACATTGAGTTCTTAATTCTTGAGTTGTTGATTATTGAATTCATATTCCTAATCCTAATAATTGAATTGTCATACAATGTGAGTTGTGATTATTGAGTTGATTTTCCATGACTATTTTTCAGCATGAACCCTATTTTGAATATTCAGTGAATTCTTATTGAGAATTCTTTAAACAAACCATTATTGTTTAAACTGAGTTTTGAGGAAGTAAAGAGCAGTTCGAGAAAGAGTTTAAGGAAACTAAGTATTTCCCAAATATTTCATTTTTACATGAAGAAAAAGAGTAGATTTTTTTGAGAAAAGTAAAAGAGTTTTCAGTTAGATTAAGTATAGAGCAGTTACCTCTTAAAGAGGCCCTTTTTGAGTAATTATCTCAACGTAGAATGTATTTTTACATTGAGCAAAGAGATTTTTTTTCTAAATGAACAATGAGTTTCTGAGACAGTTCAGAGCAGTTATCTCTTTTAAGAGGATAGTTTGAGCAATTATCTCAAACTAGAGAAAATTTGAGCAAGAGTATATATATTATTGGGAGTAGTATTGAGCACCGATATGGGGGAGAGTTCAGACAACTCACAGCCCCCATAAACTATGTCTTGCCAACATAAGTACAAGATCCTTTTTAGATGAATCTTTAGTGCCTTCGGGTAGAGCTTAGTGGATCCACTTAGTTGAGGTGTTCTATATCCCGACACGATATGGGACAGTTCTGGCAGTGTGGACAAGACGTTAAACCATCACTTAGCTCATAGTGATGGTTGCCGATTAGAGAATCTCCCAATAGATTTAAAGTGTATTTTTATGTATCACTTCTTATGTTAAAGTCCAGAGGATGAGAATGTATTTTGTAAAGTTAAATCGTTTCATTCCTTTAATTCTTTACATTTAGTTGAGTTTATGTTATACATAATGCAGTCCTTTCTTTCAGTTATTTCACCTTGGATATATTACATACTCATACATTCAAATGTACTGATGTCATTCGACCAACATCTTTTATGATGCAAATACATGTGTTCAGGATTATCAATAGGCGCTTCATTGAGATCATTTGACATTCCACTTAGCTTTGGTAAGCCTCATTGCATTCCGAAGGATTCCCCCTTTTCCTTTTAGTTTAGTCCTTTCAGGGTGTTGTGGGTGTTGTCCTAACATCCATGTTGAACTATAGAGACTTCATATATAGTTAGAGTTGAGGAGTTACTCAGTACTTTATTTCCTTTAAAGACTGTTTTGCAAAGTATTATCATATCACGATCCAAATCGTTGTGAGTGGCACCCACACTAACCTTCTGGTGGGAAAACCATTACTACAACCCAAACAAACAAATTTTATGAAAACTAATGCATTTAAAGATACGGAAACATGTTTAAATGACTATAAAAATGGAGTCCCCATACACTCCAAGGTTTTAACAAACAACTAACCAACTAATGCGGAAGAACAACCCCTAGAACCTGAAAGTCATTGTACCAAAACTCTACTAACGACAAGTCTAAGAACAAGGGGTACAATCCCGAAACTAAACAACATCTTAAACAAACAAGCTGAGTCCAAAAAGAGTGGACTTAAACAAGAGAAATCCATGGCTGCGTGAAAGAACTGGCTCACCCTTGAATTCGATCATGCTCAATAGTCACTTAGCTGAGGTTTATCAATAGCCGCCTGAAGATGCCCTGTACTCAATAAAGAACAAGCAAGTGCAGTATCAGTACACAACCACAGTGTACTAGTAGGATCACGCGGCTATCCCAATAAGTGAAGCAGATGCAAGTAACCACAACATTATAAAACAGGCATATACCGAACATATACAATATTAGTCATCTTTTCAGGATCAATGTAGCATCCCACGTTCTCAATAATACACATTGGTTATCAATTTAGAGCAACATACTGTCTTCAAATATCAATCATCATTAGATATGAAGGAAATCATCACAAGTAGATACACAACACATTTCAATGGTCCTCTCACGGAACCCAATTCAATGGTCCTCTCATGGAACCCAAACCCAAACTGTTAGTGTACCGATTCGTGGTACCCGATCCAATGTGTATGCCGGAACGTGGCAACCAATCCTATATTTACGTCAGAACATGGCAACCGATCCCATATTAAAACCGTAACGTGGCAACTGATCTAAGTTAGTGTGTCGGAACGTAACACCCGATCCATTCAACAAACCACAATGATAATCATAATGTATATTCTCATAATTAAACAACAAGAGGTGCTTCATGCCATACGATTATTCAATTATCCTTATTTACGATTATGGTGATCAATAATGCAACATTCGCATACATACATGCATTATAGTGAGCAACTACAAACATATATCACACCATAATGATATCACAACCATCACCTACCTCAAATCCAAGCTTGAACCACCTAAGGCACTTGAATCTTCCCTTTCTGGATTCTTGCCACTTGTTCGTGGTCTAAAAACATAAAATTAATGCAAGGATCAATAAACGAGGCCTAATTACCCGGATCATAATCAATAATATCAACCTTAGGTCAAACCTTAATCCCCATACCCAGATTAGGGATTTTTCCACCATTAACTTCAGATCAAAATCTTTACCCAATGATAATTACCCAAGAAACTACGTTCTACCGATCGAAAAATGGATTCGGGGAGTTAAAACCTTACCTTTAGCCTCAAGAATGGTGAAAAACAATCAAGAACTCGTCTGGGGTCGTTCCTTAGCTCTCAAAGTCAAAAAGTGCAGAATAAAAATATTTTGGGGTTTATTTACGACCTTAAGTCGCATTGGACCCGCCACAGCGGTCCTCACCTCGCTACAACGGCCTTTCCCTGACGGCAGAAATCCCCGCCAAAGCGGCTTGCACGAAATAATGAGCTATTTTAATAATTCCAAGATCCCATTTCACAACATACCTTTAACCAACGACACTCAGAAATTACCCATTCACGCCAAGATCAGTTTTGGGAGTTCTACTCGCCCGAATTCAATTTCGTAAAGTCGTACGGGTTCCTTAATGTCTTAGCTATCCATTCATCTAATCAAATTTATTAATAGATATATCATTTATTACCAGATTTCTCTAGACCTCATTGAATCTGATTTCATCCAAATCTGGACTAGGCTAGGAAATCTCAAGTTACTACAAAAAAGTTTTCTGGCTCCAATTCTTTCCCCATTGGCTTTTGCATAACGACGTAAATCAGGTCGTTACATATTATTATGAAATTAAGTATTTTCAGACATTCCAATTGGGTTTATGTTGAGATAAATGTATGTTTTAACCCTATAATCGCTTGAGTCAGTCTTTCGCTAGGTATTCAGCTAGGCCAAGGGTTTGCTTGGAGATCAGAAATGGTTCACGAGTGCCGACCACGTCCAGGGTGTAGGCTCAATGCGTGACACGGGTCGTGAGTCTCACGTTGATGTTGTGGTTAGATCTTGGGTTGGGGTTACGATCGTGTCCCAAATTGAGGTCGTGTAATAAGTCAATGTCATGCCATGGGTCAGGACCCGCTTTGGGTCAGCACACTTTTTCAGGTCTATATGGTTGTAGTATTTTTCTAAATTATTTCTAAATGTCCATGGGAAAATATCTTTTTCTTACTAACCGAACATTAGAAAATAAGTAAGAAAACTATTTTTTCACGAAAATATTTTCTAGAAAAAACATATATGTCGGGGATTATTTGTAATTATTGAGGCTACAAAGGAAAAAATTAATCTGGTTCAGAAATAATGGTCATAACTAGGAGTGACAAATTAGCCTATAAAAATATGACTTGCCTAATCTATTCAATTCTGATTAGGATATTGACTCGACTATTTATTGACTCAACTCATTTCGACCCAATTCTGTTTATATCTAAAAGTTGGGCTGATATGTAGTTCAAATTTACCTACGAGAAACCTATTCAAATATTTCTACTTTTTCTTTTTGAAATGTTATATATATCCATAATAAATAATTGTTTTTAGGTACTTAAAAATTATTATTCCCTCCGTCTCATTTTATGTGACACCTTTTCCTTTTTAGTCCGTCTAAAAAGGAATGTCACCTTACTATAATTAGAAATAATTTAACTTTAAAATACCCCTTTTACCCTTAATGAAATAATTTTCAACCACACAAATTTCTAAGGATTGTTTTAAACCACAAGTTTAAGAAATATTTTTTTTTCCGTAAACACCGTGCCAAGTCAAATGGTGCCACATAAAATGGAATGGAGGGAGTATAATAGAACAAACGAAGAAATTAAAAGCTAGTAACAGTTGAACGAAATAGATTATGACCCACACTTTAAACTATTTTTATTCCAACTTATTTCATCCCAAGTAACTTTTAGATGGATCCATTTATTAACTCAATCCATTTTGATTCGTCTAAACCCGCATATTTGACACCCTAGCCACAACCTAAATTTGAGATGATGCCATGGTCCTAACTCCTGAGGAATGATGGTCCAATATCTCTATACAAGAACCAATTCCCTTATTCTCTATACATTCACCATCTTCATCTTGTGGTCCATGACTACAAATGCTTAGCTATATTGTCAACATATATCTTTAGTTGAGAACATATATAGAACTGTTTTTTTTCTTACTGTTTGTTTAATTTTGTTAGGAGTTCCTTTCAGACATTTACATGATGTATCTTTTTGTAATGAAAATGCTACTTCTGGAAAGTATTGGGCTTTTTTTTTATATGTAGTTTTAGTTTTTTATACACCGACAGTGCAAAATATATTTTACACTAATGGTCTTATGGTGTAGCTAAAAATAAAATTAGGGGATTATATGGAGAGTGTTATGAAGCAATTAGTGTGGTTATTCATGACTCTAGAATTGAATTCTCATTATATATTATGTTTTTTTTTTTGGTTAGTTCTATTATATATAATGTCTATAACTCCTATTATCACCTAATTCATGATCTCAAATCTATCAATATAATTTTATGAATTTTGATATTGAATATCACATTGTAGACCCTTGCATATGTACACTTGAATGAAAAAATATCTATACTCTCATATTTACATGTTTTATCTATATTTTTTCTTGTTTTATATCACTCTAATTGTATATTATAATCAGTTTGTATGCATTATGAATTAATCATACATAAGGGTGGATATATTAGGATATGGGGAACCTTGTTATAAGCTTTGCTATGCCTTCTGAAGATAAGGGAAGTTGAAGATAAGGAACAAGTTAAATAGCATGATACAATAAATTATAACTCATCTTAGTCGATTTTAGCTGACACGAGACATAGTAAGCTAATCGAATAATTCGTCCTAGTCGACTTCAACTAACACAAGACATAGTAGCCTAGTCAACTTCGCTAACACAATAGCCCAGTCCTAGTGCGACTCTAACTCTATAACCGACAGTTGTACACGTTGATTGTACCACATTGTTCAACCTGTTCCTTTGTCTTCAACAGTGCCATCTGCAAGGGTTAGTATACTAGATTTGGGCAACATAATAAACTTGTTTTTTACTTTTTATTTTATGTTTTATTTACCAAAAACAACGTAGGCATTTATTTTGTCTTTCGTTTTTCTTTATAATTTTGATTATTAGAAATTCATAAACTTTAAAGGTTGACGTCCGTCGCTTCCGGAAGGTCAAGAAAGTTGGTGACCTAATAATAAAGGAGACGGCGACCCTGAATTCACCTCTCTGGTAATACAATTATTATATACTCGTGAATATACACAACTATAGTTACAACTTACAAACAATAATAGCTATCAACAAATTAAAGGATGTGTTGTAGGGGAGGGGCTGCTCTTCCCTTAGCCAAAAATCTCGGATTTGAGCCTTTAGTATGAAAAAGTCCTTGGTAAATAGCGCTATTCCTCAAATGGGGCTCTATCCGGTGCGAATTCGAATTAGTCACAGTCTAATATAGGCATGAAACACCGAATGAAAAAACAAAAAACAAAAAACCAATAATTAACTAGACAGATGAATTTTTTTTAGCACCATGACTAATAATGTCAAGATCCCATAAATGAAGTTGCTCAGTGAGCTTTGGGTGGGGGGGGGAGGGGGACCAACAATACCCTCATATTACCATGCTGATTAGTGTGAATATATTAGGCATTTCATGTCACGTACAAGAAAATCAACTTGAGGGCATGCCCCATATATATTGAAGTGATTGGCATGTCTGCAACATAAATTACATTTGTGAATTTTGGTGTGCACTCTGGTTGTTGCTTTCCATTGACAGGGGTGTTAAATAGGCGGGTCAGATTGATCTAATAAATGAACATATCATTGACTTTTTTAAAAGTTACTTGGTTGGAATGAATTGGACTAAAATTTGCTAAAAAGTTGGTCGTAAGTCGATCCACCCAAAGTCGTATTAAGTTTTAGTTTCTTTGTTTATCCTTTTATTACTTTTTAAGTACCTAATAGAACAATTTTAAAAAATAATTATAAATATATTTAACATATTAAACAAAAATGTCTTTCTAAAATTCTTTATAAGATTTCTCATTGATTAATTTAGACTATACATATCAACCCAAATGATTCTGAGTAGGTTAAAATAGGTTGAGCCAATAAATAATTTAGATGAACGAATCATATTTTCATAATTTTTTTTTTTAAAAAAAAACCCTAATTACAATATTTGTGCTATAGCATGTTGCATGTGCAACCAATTGAGTGTTATTGTGGGTTTCAAAGAGGCACTTTCATATATGGTGCACACTTTTTTTCCATTCTCTTCTTGTCACCATAATTAATTATCTTTTCACTAATTTGGATCAGAAGTCTAAGTTTGTGAGTGTATTAGATTTATGATGAATGCATTCTATTCTATTTTTATTCAAAGATTTCATGTACATCGTAAAAACATCGTTAAATCATATATTAAGGTAAATGTGGAAATTCTCTTGGACTGAAAAGAAAATATGTAATAAATGTTTCAAAATGATGGAACGACTCTTAACACTTGAGGCTTTGAGCTCAAATTATTCTTCAGAAAGTGTAGATAATATAGGGTAAAAATCGTTCGTTAATACTTGTCATTAAAAATCAGAACTCTCATTCAAACTTCAAACTAATCACAATAGGTGAATGATTTTATTAATGTCCTTAATATATTATAAACAACTCAAAATGTTTTAAAAATACACTCAACGTAATAGAAATAGTTCAAAAATGCTCGTAATTACTAATTTCAGTTGTTTCAATATAATCTCAACACTTTATCGACGAGATTAAAAATAGAATGAAGGAGATTCAAATACTTAGTGCAGTTAGGTCTAAAAAGAGAAACTGTCTAGAATATAGTGGTATATTTTGTAGCAATTTTATAAATACTCTGTTTGGAATAATTCAAATACTCTATTTGGATCATTGTTACCCATTGTATTGTATTGTATTGTTACTATACCTATAATGTTTGTTTTGATTGTTACTTAAAATGTATTGTATTGTATTATTAAATTGAAGTAACCCCTCCCCTACAATACAATACAAATGTATACAATAGGTAACAATGATCCAAACAGAGTATTGTAGGTATAGTAACGATACAATACAAATTTAGAGGGGCTACTTCAAGTAACAATGAAACCCCCCATTTTATGGAACAACCGATTTGGTGTGTTCCCATTGTTACTTAATTTCTTTTTCCAATTATATCTTTACATAATATTTCAAAATACTATTTTACCCTTTACCTTATATTATTTAATTCTGGTCAAACCTCCTACCCTAGAATAATTAAGGATATTTTAGTAATTTTATAAATTACAATACAGTACGATACAATCAAACCAAACAATTAAAATGTTATTAAACAACAACAAACAATACAGTCTAGCCAAACATTGTATCTACCATACCATACAATACAATACAATACAATACATTATGAAATAATGGGTAATAATGATCCAAACAGAGTGTTATGTGGATTTAAAATCACAATTGAGAACAAGAGATGACATGAAAACATTTAAAATAAGAGTATGGGTGGAAAGGAGGAATCAAAATTTCATGATACAAAAAAATATTTGCATGGGAAAGTAAATGTTTAAAAAAAATATAAATTAATAGAATGGTGATAATAAAAAGGGTTAAATAGATATTTCCCCCCTTGTTTGCGCCAACCATATATAAGACAAAGCATGCACCTAGTATATATCCACATCAAATGTTGGACATGATAAAGATGATTGAAGAAAATTAGTGGTCTTTCTCACTAACAAAAAAAATATTGGATCCACCTTGCCTTTTGTACCTTTGTCCTACCATGAACATTATGACTATATAGTCAACAAAATGAGATGACATTACTTGTTACTTGGTGAAATGGTTTGAAAGATCTTGTATTTGTTTTGAATTATTATGTTTCATAACCTGAACATATTCAAAAAAGATATTCTAGCCCCTCTAAATTTGTGTGACACTCACTTACTTGAAGTAGATGACAAATTAGTAACCACATGAAATTTTATGCCAAAATATTATTACAAACCCATCCAAAAATAGTTGCAATTGAGGATTAAAAATTGCCGATGAGAAAAGTTAAATATGAACTATACACTAGTAAGAAACTATACTATTGGGGGTTATGGCGTTTTCTTTGAAATTGTTTTGATGATTTGATAAAATAATTAAGAGGATTCAAATTCCTTCTCTATAAATTTTGGTCGATTTACACACTTTTGAAATATGAATTTTCGAATCTTGTTTGTGAAAGGATGAAGTGTAGATAATTTTGAAATCTTGAAGAGTAATGGTGTATACTGAAAAGTTGAAAAACTACATGAAGATGCTTGAAGAATAACCAACATGGGTTGAATAACCAACATGGGTTGTGGTGCACTGGTGCCAGTGCTTCACCCTTAACCAGAGGTCTCGGGTTCGAGCCCTGGGTATGGAGAAAATCCTGTTGAGAGTGCCACACTCGAATGAGCCCTGGAAAGCGCGATCCAGATTTAGTCGAAGCTCCAATATGGACTCCGGACACCGGGTGGAAAACCAACAAACAAACAAACAAATGGATTTTGTGAATTTATAAAATTAATCCAAAATTATGATGGAAATTTATTGGGTTTGTGTTGGTGAACTTTAAGTGTAAAAAATTCATGTCAAGTAGGAAGAATTAGATCAATTTGACATGAATTTAGTGCTCAATTATGAGCAAATATGAAGAACACGATATTAAAAATTTTAATGTGCAAACTTTTTTTTATTCTTACGTGGCATTAAAAGTGACATGTAATTATGCAAAATGACATGGAATTTCATGTGTAAGTAGTTGTGCTATACTCACACACGTCGAATTAGGAAGACATTTAAAATATTGCGTTTTAGTGAGTTTAAGAGTTGAGTTGGCAAAATCGCGAGTATAAGGGCTCAACTGACAAACAGAGACAAGTATAAGGGTCTCCTAGGTCATTTCACCAAATAACTATAGGAAATAAATCATTTCATAATCTGTCAATGTCACCACCCAAGGTAGCCCCTAGATATAACATGACGTATAGGACCCCGAGAGGCCCCATACAAGCCACTTAGCATTCATCATACAAGAAATAGAATAAAGAGACTTAAGAGATAATTTCAAGATATCAAAGTTTTATAAAGCAAAGAGGAAATCTAAACACCGTCTCCAAGCCATCTAGTACATAAGAATGAATGTGGGCCTAACCCATACATCATGTTTCAAAACTGAAAGTAAGGAAAGACTGAAAACAATGAAAGTCCGGTCCTCGAAGCATGATGACTCACCAAAGCTCGGAATCTCCTCAAAGAACTCTACCATGAAACTGTGAACCCTGACTGTCGGACCCTATATTTGGGAAATGAGGAAAGAGTATGCGTTAGTACAAAATATGTACCACGTATAATAGTCATGCATAAAAATATTTAAAACATGCTAAAAAGGGACATTTTCATGAGGATGCAATGATCAAGCTAATACATGAATCTTGAGTGTTAGAAAACATAAGTCATAAAACGCGATCAATGCAAGTGAACATTATCTTAAAACATATGTAAGATACTTCTTGAAGTAACCTTAGTTCATCTTAACTTGCTTCTGGAAACTAGCCTTAACCGACATGTAAGACCCTGTGACCTAAAACATGGAATACGGTGTCTCCCACACCGAAAAGGGTTGTCCTACTTTCCAAGGTAAGGATCATGAACTTCTAGCTTATATGGATCCACTAGCTAATGTCTATCTAGACAATCATATGTTGGCACGTAGTTTATGGGACACGGGTAATCGTCACTTGTCCACTCGGTACTAAGCTTAACTTCCATAGAATAGTTCTTATTCATATGCATCCTAGCTCTTAAAGGAATATGGGTAATCGCCTCTTGTCCTTACATCATGTGACATGAGTAATCACCTATTTTCATTTCAATTCAATTAGAGAGCATGGGTAATTTCCTCTTTCCTCTACATTAGAATAACTCCTTAACATTGGTTCATTTTAGGTGAGAAGACCTTTCAACCCTAAGAACCCTTATTATGTGAGAAAACCTTTCACAATCATGCTTTCATGTGTATATGAGAAATCCTTTCAACAACACAACAACAACACCATCATCATTGATACTTCACTCTCAAAGTATCCTTAAAACATTTAGATAAATTTCATGAGGATATTCTTGATTTCATAAACTCTTCTTTAATAATCCAAAATCCACATCATATCATCATAATTTGAAAAACATGAGAATTACATCGGTTTATGGGGGATCATCATAAAATTATGAGATTAACTCAATTCATGCATAAAAGATCATAAATCAATCAATTAAATCAATAATTAAGAGAACCTATAACATAGAAGAAAAATCCTAACTCAATTGGGGATTTCTAACTTTGAAAATTGGAGAAGTTGGAAACTCTATGAATGGAAGGGATCCATGGATGAAAACCATCATACCTCAATTCCAATTACTTAACTTCAATGGATGAACTGGACACTTGACTTGGAACTCTAGGTTGAACCCTTCTTTTTCAAGCTTTCTAAAGAGAGAAATATATGGGAGTGAAAGACTTGCTCTTCTTTTTGGTAGTTTTAGAGAATGACTTGAATGGGTTAAATTTGGGGTTAGAAACACTTATTTAGGGGTTCTAGGTATGGGTAAAATGACATAGTATCAAGATAAAATAAATAGGAAAAGACCCAATTGTCCCTGACTTACAACTAACACAAACCCCAAATAGAGGGCTTCAAGATCCGTCTCAGGGTCCACGAGATGTTTGGACAGTTGTGGCCCTTGTACCAGTGCCTTGGGAAGAACCCTAGATGCCTTGACCAACCTCATGAATAGCTTCACGATCGTTTTCCCATTCACGACTCGTCTGGAGGTCCGTGAGAAGGGGATGGCTTTGGGGTGGGTTCTGCCTCCCCTTCACGGGCACCATGACGAGCCATGGTACCCCTTCACGGCCCGTCAAGGGCTCTATGAAGGGTGCTATGGCTCAGTTTTGAGCTGGTGACCTCCCACTTGAACCCTTTCTTCGCCCTCTTAATTCTGAGGTGTTACATTAACTCCCCCTTGGGAACATTCGTACTCTAATGGGATTCTAGACATCACATGAAGGGAAAGAACTTAAATCTAGCATCCCAACATGCATGCAATCACATAAATACACATATCTTAGGAGGAAACATCAACTCCAAGCTAAATCATGTTCAAAATATCATATCGTGAGATCTATATGCAACTCATACTCAAATGCACATAAACATGTAGAAATCAATTAAGTTGACTCATTTTCTCAAAACTTAAGCTTTTTCATAAACATGCATAAATGAGGAAATCATGGTAATATCTAAGACTCATGACAACAAAGAGTAAACCATGTGGAACTCAATACCTCAAGCTAGAGTAGGGGTAGAAGGAAAGAGATGAGGATAACTGGACATCATATCAACATCGGCCTCCTAAGTAGCACGTTCAACTAACTGATTCCTCCACAACACCTTCACGGAAGCAACTTCTTCATTTCTCAACTTCTTGACTTGCCGGTCTAAAATCTCAATCGGAACTTCTTCATAAGAAAGATTCTCCTTAATTCCCAAATTTTCTAAGGGGACTATAGTTTTCGGATCACCAACACATTTCTTCAACAAGGAGACATGGAAAAATGGATGTACCGATGCCAATTCATTAGGTAATTCAAGTTCATAAGCAACTTTCCCAATACGCCTCAAAATTTGATATGTGCCTACATAAAGGGGGCTAAGCTTCCCTTTCTTACCAAACCTCATTACACCCTTCATGGGTGAATTTTTTAAGTAAACCCAATCATTTACATTAAACTCAAGGTCCTTTCTTGTCACATCGGCATATGACTTTTACCGACTTTGAGCCATTTTCAACCTTTCTCTAATAAGTCAAACTTTATCCATAGTATAATGTACTAACTCGGGACCTATTAGGTCAACTTCACCCACTTCAAACCAACCTATAGGAGATCTACACCTCCTACCATACAATTCCTCAAATGGAGCCATACCAATACTTGAGTGATAACTATTGTTATATGCAAATTCAATCAAAGGCAAGTGATCATCCCAATTGCCCTTGAAATCAATTACACACACTCTTAACATATCTTCCAACGTTTGGATAGTACGCTCTGCTTTCCCATTGGTTTGGGGGTGAAGGCCGTACTAAGCTTAACATGAGTACCAAGACCCTTTTGGAAGGATTTCCAATACTGAGAAGTGAATTGAGTACCACGATCGGAGATAATGGACAAGGTCACTCCATGCAAATTTACCATTTCCCTGAAGTATAACCTAGCATTGTCTTCCGCCGAACGAGAAACCTTAACGGGAATGAAATGAGCCGATTTCGTCATTAGATCTACAATAACCCAAATTGAGTCATGTTGTCACCGGGTGCGAGGCAAACCAACAACAAAATCCATATTCAAATCTTTCCACTTCCAAGTAGGAATGCTAATGTCTTGGGATAAACCTCCCGGTTTCTGATGCTCAACCTTCACTTGTTGACAATTAGGACACTTAGCCACAAATTCTGCAATATCCTTCTTCATCCCATTCCAATAATAGATCTCCCGAAAATCACGGTACATTTTGGTGGATCCTAGGTGAATAGAATATTGAGAACTATGGACCTCTGCTAAAATCAGCTTTCTCAAGTCGTCAACATCAAGAACACACAAAAGACCTTGGTATCTTAGTACTCCATCACCCCCTTGGGAGAAAGCCTCAACGGACTTCCTAAGCACCAATTCCTTTAAATCAACCAAAGTTGGATCAATACATTGCTTAGCCTTCACATCCGCCACAAAAGACGATTCTGAACCATTTTGAACCATAACCCCACCTTTAGTAGAGTCTACTAACTGAACACCCAACCGGGCCAACCAATGAACATCTCGACCCAACTCCTTTTTGTCATCTTCAAGATGAGCAACTACCCATAGACAACCGATTAAGAGCATCCGCCACCACATTTACCTTACCGGGGTGATAGAGAACTCTCATATCATAATCCTTCAACAAATCAAGCCACCTCCTCTGGTGAAGATTTAGATCCTTCTGAATAAACACGTATTGAAAACTCTTGTGGTCGGTAAAAATGTCAACATGAACACCATACAATTAATGTCTCCAAATCTTTAAGGAAAAAATAACCACCGCTAGTTTGAGGTCATGGGTATGATAACTCTTCTCATTAATCTTAAGTTGCCTTGAAGCATAGGTAATGACCTTCCCATTTTGCATAAGTACACATCCTTGCCCAATTCTTGAGGCATCATAATAAATGACAAAACCATCAGTCCCTTTCCGTAAAGTCAACACCGGAGCGGAAGTAAGTCTATCCTTCAATTCCTGAAAACTCTTTTCACATGCTTTAGACCATATGAACTTAACCTTCTTTTGAGTCAATGATGTCAATTGAGAGGCAATCAAAGAGAACCCCTCAACAAACCTTCTATAATAAACAGCCAAACCCAAGAAACTTCTAATATTCGAAGGGGATAGTGGTCTAGGCCAACTCTTGACCGCATCCATCTTTTTAGGATCTACCTCAATACCCTTGCTAGAAACCACGTGACCAAGAAAATCCATGGACTTTAGTTAAAACTCACATTTGTTAAACTTTGCAAAGAGTTGTTGTTCCTTGAGAATTTGCAACACAATCCTCAAATGATCAATATGTTCACCCTCACTTCTCGAATAGATCAATATATCGCCAATGAATACAATCACAAACATGTCAAGGTATTGTCTAAACACCCTATTCATCAAATTCATAAAATCGACCGGAGCATTAGTCAAACCAAAAGACATCACCAAAAACTCAAAATGATCATACCGGGTTTCAAAAGTCATTTTCAGGATATCATCTTCCTTCACCCTCAATTGGTGATAACCCGACCGAAGGTCAATATCGGAAAATTAACTTTCCCCTTGAAGTTGGTCTAATAAATCATCTATCCTTGGGAGAGAATAATTATTAATGGTAATCTTGTGCAATTGCCGATAGTCGATACATATATGGAGAGAACCATCCTTCTTTCTTATAAACAAGACTGGAGCACCCCATGGAGAGATGTTCGGTCGGATGAAACCCTTATCCAATAAATCTTTCAATTGCTCTTTCAACTCTTTTAGTTATGCCGGATCCATTCGGTAAGGAGGAAAAGAGATAGGTTGCGTATCTAGGAGAAGGTCAATACCGATGTTTATTTCTTTTTCGGGAGGAATACCGAGCAAATCACCTGGAAACACTTCCGGGAACTCATTAACAATGGAGATTGACTCCATAGTAGGGGTTTTGGAATCTACATCCTTCACCTTAACTAGATGGTATATGCAACCCTTAGAAATCATCTGTCTAGCTTTAAGGCAAGAAAAAACCTAATCCTTAGGCATAGAATTTCCCCCCTTCAACTCTAGGATGGGCTCATTTGGAAACTGAAACTTGACTACACGGGTTCTACATCCAATAAAAACATAACAACAATGTAGTCAATCCATACTAAGGATAACATCAAAATCTAGCATATCAATTTCTACCAGATTAACAAGGGTAACTCTATGGGACACTTTCTATAGACCCTCTTAGCCACAACAGAATCACCAACAGGAGTAGAGACATAAAAGGGATCTACTAACACATCCAGAAGAACATCAAACCTCACAACCACGTACGACATCACAAAAGACAAGGTAGCACCCGAATCAAGTAAAGAATAAACATCAAGTTAAAATACTTTCAACATACCGGTAACCACATCGGGAGAACCCTTTTGCTCATGACGAGTCTGAAGTGCATAAAATTTGTTTTGCTTCTGACCCCCACTAGGACTGGATAAAGGATTATTAGGTTGAGCCCTTCGAAGAGTATCTACATCATTCTTAGAAACTGAATGACAATCCCTTATCTTGTGGTCCATATTACCACAATCAAAGCAAGCATTGGAACCCGCTAGACACTTACCCTCGTGCTTCTTTCCACACTTAGCACAAGTACACAATAAAGAGCCACTACCATTTCATCCTTGAGGCTTAGGGTTAGACACCCTATCTTTGTTGAACTTATAAGGAGCATTGGAGGAACCTTGACCGAGAAACCTTTGTCGGAACTTAGAACGACCATGACCATCTGACCTTGAATGTGAGAAATTACCATCATCGGTCTTTGCCCTCTTTGCCTCCCTAGACCTTTCCTTAAGTTTCTCCTCTTCAATTTGTTGAGCATGAACCATGAGACAAGAAATAGCCATATCATTAACAAGCATGTCGGTACAACATTCCTTAACCACCATTTCGGACACACCTGAAACGAACTTGCTCATTTTTGCCCTAGTATCGACAACCATGGTAGGAGCATATCGAGACAATTGTGTAAACTTCAAAGCATATTCCTTCACACTCATACGCCCTTGATAAAGATTATTGAATTCAAGCACATTTGCCTCCCTCATCTCAAGGGGAAAGAACCTATCAAGGAAAGTAACTTTGAACTTTTCCCAATCGAGAGGACCCGCAAAGCTGCCCTCTTTTCCTTCCATTGGTTGAAATAAATTTGAGCAACACCCTTAAGTTGATAAGCGGCCAATTTCACCTTTTCCACCGACGTCACTCTCATGATCATCAACACCTTGTAGACCTCATCGATGAACTCTTCAGGATATTTCTCATCCTTAGAACCATGAAACTCTGAAGGATTCATTCTAGTGAAGTCCCTCACTCTAGATGCCGCCGTACCCACATTTGGGTTCATGGGGACCACAAACTTCATATTGGCTTGAGCCGTCATGGCTTGGGCTAATACTTGAAATGCAGCCCTAAACTACACATTAGTCACTTTCTCGACCAAATGATCGACCAGAGCTTGATGAGCTTAAGGAGGAGCTTTTTGTTCCACATTCTCCCTCACATTCCTTCTAGCATAAGCTCTTTGAGTAGCCATATCCTGTAGAGCATCATATAAGGATTATGAGAGAGACTTTATAGAGTTAAACTCTATTGTACGACTTTAGAGTAATGAAAGAAGTGGAGTTTCCTAATCATATTGTAGCTTCTCATTCATAAGTGTGGCACGCTTCACACTCATGAACAAGACTCTACTCGACGTGGCTTATGAGAACTCCTAGGACCTTTTTTAACCTTGTGCTCTGATTACCAAATTTGTCACGACCCAAGGTAGCCCTTTAGACGTAACATGGCGTATTGGACCCCAGGTGGCCCCATACAAGCTACTTAGCATTCATCATACATGAAATATAATAAAGAGACTTAACAGACAATTTCAAGATATCAAAGTTTTATAAAGTAAAGCAGAAATCTAAACATCGTCTCCAAGCCATCTATTACATAAGAATGAATGTGGGCCTAGACCATACATCGTGTTTCAAAACTGAAAGTAAGGAAAGACTAAAAATACTGAAAGTCCGGTCCTCGAAGCATGAGGACTCACCAAAACTGGGAATCTTCTCCAAGAACTCTAGCCACAAAACTAGGAACCCTTACTGTCGGACCCTACATATGGGGAAATGTAGGCAAGAGTATGCGTTAGTACAAAATATATATCAAGTATGATAGCCATGCATAAAAATATTTAAAACATGCTAAAAAGAGACATTTTCATGAGGATGCAATGATCAAGCTAAAATATGAATCTTGAGTGTTTTAAAACATAAGTCATATAACATGATCAATGCAAGTTAACTTCATCTTAAAACATATGTAAGATACTTCTTGAAGTAACCTTAGTTCATCTTAACTTTCTTGTGGGAAGTATCCTTAACCGACATGTAAGACCATGAGAGCTGTCAACATGGAATCCGGTGTCTCCCATACCGGAAAGGGTTGTCCTACTTGCCAAGGTAAGGACCATGAACTTCTAGCTTATGTGGATCCACTAGATAATGTCTATCTAGACAATCCTATGTTGGCATATAGTTTATGGGAAACGGGTAATCACCACTTGTCCACCTGGTACTAATCTTTACTTCCACGAAATAGTTCTTATTCATATTCATCCTAGCTCTTAAAGGAACATGGGTAAACACCTCTTGTCTGTACATCATGTGATATGGGTAATCACTTTTTGTAATTTCAATTAGAAAGCATGGGTAATCGCCTTTTGCCACTACATTAGAATAGCTCCTTAACATTGATTTATTTTAAGTGAGAAAACCTTTCAATCCTAAGAACCCTTATTATCTGAGAAAACCTTTCACAATCATGCTTTCATGTGTATATGAGAAATACTTTCAACAACACAACAACAACAACATCATCATAATTACTTCACTCTCAAAGTATCCTTAAAACATTTGCATAAATTTCATGAGGACATGCTTGATTTCATAAATGCTTCTTTCATAATCCAAAACCCACATCATATCATCATAACTTGGAAAACATGGGAATTACATAGGTTCATGAGGGATCATCATAAAATCATGATATTAATTCAATTCATACATAAAAGATCATAAGTCAATCAATTAACTCAACAATTAAGAGAACCCATAACATAGAAGAAAAACTCTAACTCAATTGAGGATTTCTAACTTTAAAAATTGGAGAAGTTGGGAACTCTATGAATGGAAGGGATCCATGGGTGAAAACCATCATACCTCAAAGAAAATTTCTTAACTTCAATGGAGGAATTGGAGACTTGACTTGGAACCCTAGGTTGAACCCTTCTTCTTCAAGTTTTCTAGAGAGAGAAATTTTGGGAGTGAAAGACTTACTCTTCTTTTTGGTAGTTTTAGAGAATCACTTGAATGGGTTAAATTTGCGGTTAAAAACACTTATTTAGGGGTTCTAGGTATGGGTAAAATGACATAGTATCAAGATAAAATAATTAGTAAAAGTTCCAACTATCCCTGACTTACAGTTGACGTGAACCCTCAAATGGAGGGATTCACAAGCCGTCTCAGGGTCCTCGAGCCATCTAGGCAGTCGTGGCCCTTGGACTAGTTTCTTGGGAAGACCCTTAGATGCCTTGACCCACCTCACGACCAACTTCACGGGTTGTTTGCCCCTTCACGACCCATCTGGATATTCGTGAGAAGGGGCAGTCTTTGGGATGGGTTTTTCCTCCTCTTCACGGGTACCACCATGAGCTATGGTAACCCTTCACGACCTGTCAAGGGCTCCATGAAGGGTGCCAATGCCTAGTTTTGAGCTGGTGACCTCCGACTTGACCCTATTCTTAGTCCTCTTGATTTCGAGGTGTTACAGTCAACTTATATTTACAGACAAGTGAATCGGGTTCCCGATAGAAGGTATATTCTCACATCATAAAAAAATAATTTTGCAGCATGTCTCTCATAAGTTTAGTTTTTGATGACATCATTGTGAGATTTATACTAAGCACCGAGTGGATATTGAATATGAGATGGAAGCTCTCACGTAGTAGGGTCCGGGCTTCCAAATGGAAACTCTCACGTAATAGAGTCTGTGTTTCTAAAGTAATCTCATGGGACGGGAGCCCTCACGTAGTGGAATCCAGGTTTCTAGTAGAAATTGCCTTATCCCATAACTACATGCCCCCGTAGGATATTTAGCTAGTGGATCCACTTAAGCTAAGAATTACTGGTTCTACCTTAGGCAAGTAGACCAACCCTTTTCGGTGTGGGAGACACCGGGTGATCATGTTATAGCCCACATGGTCTCAATGCCAGTTAAGGCTTATTCCCACAATAAGAAGATTAATAATGAACTAAGACATGCTTAAAGATGTATCTTGTAGTGTTCAAAGGTTTTAAAGATGATGCTAGCGTGCATTGAAGATGATGTTATGACTTATATTTTCCAACTCTCTCATGTGATGATTTAACTTGGTAAATTGCATGTTATGAAATAAAATGTCCCTTTTAGCATGTTTTAAATGTTTTTATGCATAGTTATCACACTTAGTGCATTTTTGTACCAACGCATACTCTTGCCTACATTTTCCCCAAATGTAGGGTCCCACAGTCAGCGTCATCAGTTTCGAGGCTAAGTGTTGATCTAGAGATTTTCAAAGCTTTGGCGAGTCCTCATGCTTCGATGATGGAGTTTTATTATTTTCGGTTTCTTTAATGTATTTCTCCTTTTGGAGATAATGTATGGGCTAGGCCCAATTTGATTCAATTGTAATAGATGTCTATGATGAGACAATGTGCCTAGACTTCCGCTTTTCTATAAAAATTGGTTTTAGACTTGAAATGTTGTTTTAATCTTATTTTTCTATTTCTTATGTTATGAGGACTAAGTGGCTTGCATGGAGTCCTTCAGGGTTCTATACGCCATGTTACATCTAGTGGGTACCCCTGGGTTGTGACAAACTTGGTATGAGAGCATAAGGCTTGGAATAGTCCTAGTATGATGTCTCATAAGCCACGTCTAGTATATTCTTGTTCATGAGTGTAAAGCGCACCACATTTATGAATGAGAGGCTACAAGATGTTTAGGAAACTCTACTTCTTTCATTACTCTTAAGTCGTGCGATGGAGTTTAACTCTATAAGGTGTTTATCCTAATCCTTACCCGATGGTATACAAGATATGCCTATTATAAGGGCTCATACTAGAAGGAACGAGGAAGACAATGTGAATCAAGGAGCTTCTCCTCAAGCTCCGATTGATCCTTTGGCTGAACAAGTAACAAATGCAGAATTTAGGGCTGCTTTCCAAGTGTTGGCTCAAGCCAATAGAGAGGTCATAGCTCCCATGAATCCAAATGTAAAGTTCAAAAGTGAGGAACTTTACAAGGATGAACCCTTCGGAGTTTCATGGTTCTAAGGTTGAGAAAGATCCTCAAGAGTTTATTGATGAGATCTATAAGATTTTGATGATTATTGGAGTTACACCGGAAGAAATGGCGGAGTTGGCCACTTATCAATTGAAAGGTATTGCTCAAGTGTGGTATAACCAATGGAAGGAAGGGACGCCGGTAGGAGCGGGTCCCATAGAGTGGGAAATATTTAAATCTGCTTTTCTTGGTAGGTTCTTTCCCCTTGAGATGAGGAAAGCAAAGGTGTTTGAGTTCATTAACCTTCGTCAAGGGAGTATGAGTGTAAAGGAGTATGCTCTAAAGTTCACTCAATTGTCTAAGTATGCTCCAACAATGATTGCGGATTCTAGGGCTAGAATGAATAAGTTCGTGTCGGGTGTATCTGAAATAATGGTTAAAGAGTGCCGTACCACCATGCTCATTGGTGACATGTACATCTCTCGCCTTTTGATCCATGCACAACAACTTGAAGATGATAAACTCAAGGAAAAATCTAGGGAGGTAAAAAGGGCTAGGACGAGAGATGGAAATTTCTCTAATGCAAGGTACGATGGACAAGGTCGACCTAGATTTCGACAAGGTTTTCTGGTCAAGGTCCCTCCAATTCCCCTTCTAATATCAACAAAGATAGGGTGTCTAACCCTAAGCCTCAAGGAGGGAATGGTAGTAGATCTTTATTTTCTATCTCTAGTTGCACCAAGTATGGAAGGAAGCACGATGGTAAGTGCCTAGCCGACATGGATGGTTGTTATGGTTGTGGTAAAAGTGGTCACAAAATGAGGTATTACCCGATGCTTAAATCTAAAGGAAGAGAGGGTAAGCAAGCTCCTCAGAGTGGTTCGAATTCTAATGCTCCCAAGCAAAACCACTTCTATGCTCTTCAGACCCGAGGTGACCAAGAGAGTTATCCGGATGTAGTTACCAGTATGTTATAAGTTTTTTAACTTGATGTGTATGATTTATTAGATCTCGGTGCTAATTTGTATTTTGTGACGCCATATGTGGCTATGAGATTTGATTCTTTCGAATGTGTTGTTAGAACCTTTTTCTGTCTCTACTCCTATTGGTGATTCTGTTGTGGCTAAGAAGGTCTATAGAAGATGTCCCATTTCCTCATCCCATAGAGTTACTCTTGTTGATTTGGTAGAGCTTGACATGTTAGATTTTGATGTTATTCTTGGTATGGATTGGATGCACTCTTGTTATGCTTCTATAGATTGTAGAACTCGTGTAGTCAAGTTTCAGTTCCCAAATGAGCCTATCCTAGAGTGGAAGGGGGGAAATTCTATGCCTAGAGATCAGTTTGTCTCCTGTCTTAAAGCTAGAAAGATGATATCAAAGGGTTGCATTTACCATATTGATAGGGTGAGGGATGTAGATTCTGAAACCCCTACTCTTGAGTCGGTCACCGTTGTAAATGAGTTTCCAGAAGTGTTACCTGATGATTTACCCAGTATTCCTCCCGAGCGGTAAATAGACTTCGACATTGACCTTCTCCCAGATACGCAACCTATTTCTGTTCCTCCTTATAGAATGGCCCCGATTGAGTTAAAGAGTTGAAAGAACAATTGAAAGATTTGTTGGATAAGGGTTTCATACGACCAAGTATCTCTCCATAGGATGCTCCAGTTTTGTTTGTAAGAAAGAAGGATGGTTCCCTTCGTATGTGTATTGACTATCATCAGTAGAAGAAGGTGACCATTAAGAATAAGTATCCTCTTCTAAGGATAGATGATTTGCTTGACCAACTTCAAGGGGCAAGTTAGTTCTCTAAGATTGACCTTAGGTCGGTATATCACCAATTGAGGGTGAGAGGAGATGATATTCCAAAGATGGCTTTTCGAACTCGATATGGTCATTATGAGTTCTTGGTAATGTCATTTGGGTTGACTAATGCTCCGGCGACGTTTATGGATTTGATGAATATGGTGTTTGGATAATACCTTGATATATTCGTAATTGTGTTTATTGATGATAATTTTATCTATTCGAGAAGTCATAATGCGCATATTGATCATTTGAGGATTGTGTTGCAAATTCTTCAGGACCAATAACTTTTTGCAAAGTTTAGCAAATGTGAATTTTGGTTAAGGTCTGTAGCTTTTCTCGGTCATATTGTGTCAAGCAAGGGAATTGAGGTAGATCATAAGAATACAGATGTGGTCAAGAGTTGGCATAGACCTCTAACTCCTTCGGATATTACAAGCTTCTTAGGTTTGGTCGGTTACTATAGGAGGTTTGTTGAGGGGTTTTCTTCCATTGCTTCTCCTTTGACAACTTTGACTCAAAAGAAGGCTAAGTTTGTGTGGTCGGAAGCTTGTGAGAAAAGTTTCCAAGAGTTGAAAGATAGACTTACTTCTGCTCCGGTGTTGACCTTACCAAAAGGTACGGATGTTTTTGTGGTGTGTTGTGATGAGTTGTGATGTGTGCTTATGTAAAATGGTAAAGTGATTGCTTATGATTTAAGGCAACTTAACATCCATGAGAAGAATTATCCTACCCATGACCTTGAGTTAGTGGCAGTTGTGTTTGCCTTAAAAATATGGAGGCATTATTTGTATGGGGTTCATGTTGCTATTTTCACGATCGTAAGAGTTTACAATACGTGTTTAGTCAAAAGAACTTGAATCTCTGCCAAAGAAGGTGGCTAGAATTATTGAAGAATTATGACATGAGTGGTCTCTATCACCCCGGTAAAGCAAATGTGGTGGAGGATGCTCTTAGTCGATTGTCAATGGGTAGCGTTGCTCATGTTGAGGATGAAAAGAAAGTGTTGGTTAGAGATATTCATAGGTTGGCCCGGTTAGGTGTTAAATTAGTGGACTTCACCAAGGGTGGTGTTATGGTTCATAATGGATCCGAATCATCTTTCGTGATGGATGTGAAATCTAAGCAAGGTCTTGATCCTATTTTGGTTGAATTGAAAGAAGTGGCACTTAAGAAATCCATTGAGGCTTTCTCCCAAGGGGGAGATGGTGTACTTAGATACCAAGGCCATTTATGTGTTCCGAATGTTCGTGACCTGAGAGAAAAAATATTAACGGAAGCCCATAGTTCTCGATATTCCATTCACCCGAGAGCCACCAAGATTTACCGTAATTCATGGGAAGTCTATTGGTGGAATGAGATGAAGAAAGATATTGCGGAATTTGTGGCCAAGTTTCCTAATTGTCAACAAGTGAAAGTTGAGCATCAAAGACCGGGAGGTTTGTCCCACGAAATTGCTATTCCTACTTGGAAGTGGGAAGACTTGAATATGGACTTCATAGTAGGGTTTCCACGTACTCGGCGACAACATGATTCGATTTGGGTTATAGTAGATCGGATGATGAAATTGGCTTATTTTATTCCCGTCAAGGTTTCCTATTCGGTGAAAGATTATGATAATTTGTACTTGACAGAAATGGTAAGGTTGCATGGAGTGCCCTTGTCTATTATTTCCGATCGTGGTAGTCAATTTACTTCTCAATTTTAGAAGTCTTTCCAAAAAGGTCTTGGCACTAAAGTTAAGCTTAGTACGAATTTTCATCCCCAAACCGATGGGCAAGCGGAGCATACTATCCAAAGTTTGGAAGACATGTTGACAACTTGTGTGATTGATTTTAAGGGTAATTGGGATGACCATTTGCCATTGATTGAATTTGCCTATAATAATAGCTATCACTCGAGTATTGGTATGACTCCATTTGAGGCTCTTTTTGGTAGGAGGTGTAGATCTCCTATAGGTTGGTTTGAGGTGGTTGAAGTTGCTTTGATAGGCCTCGAGTTAGTTCATGAGGCTATTGAGAAAGTTTGACTTATGAGAGAAAGGTTGAAAATGGCTCAAAGTCGACAAAAGTCTTAATACCGATGTTAGAAGAAGGGATCTTGAATTTAAGGTTCATGATTGGATTTACTTGAAAATTTCACCTATGAAGGGTGTAATGAGGTTTGGTAAGAAAGGGAAGCTTAGTCCCCATTTTTAGGCCCATATAAGATTTTGAGATGTGTTGGTAAGGTTGCCTATGAGTTAGATTTGCCAAGTGAGTTGGCATCGGTGCATCCGGTTTTCCATGTCTCTATGCTTAAGAAGTGTGTTGGAGATCCGACATCCATAGTTTCCTTAGATGAGTTGGGAGTTGATGAAAGTCTTTCTTATGAGGAAGTTTCTGTTGAGATTTTAGACCGGCAAGTTATGTAGTTGAGGAACAAGGAAGTTGCTTCCGTAAAGGTATTGTGGAGGAATCATTTAGTTGAGGGTGCTACTTGGGAGGCCGAGGCCGATATGATGTACCGATATCCTCATCTATTTCCTTCTACTCCTACTCTTGCTTGAGGTAATGAGTTCCTTTTGGTTTGTTCTTGTTTTGAAGTCATGTGTGCTTTATGAGTTCCCATGATTTCCTTATGTTGTGCATGTTCATGAGAAACTTGTGTTTACAAGAAAATGAGTTTATATGATTAATTTTCCTCATGTTGTTGTGCATTGAGTATGAGTTGCCTATAGACATCATGAGATGAATTGTTGAACATGCTTTAGCTATGTTTTTTGAGAGTAAATTGCATAAAGGCTCCATGAGATTGTGTTGAGCATGCTTTTAGCTTGGGGAAGGTATTTCCTCTTAAGAACACGAGAAATGTTGAAATTTCATGCATGTTGGTTGTTAGATGTAGTTCCTACTTTCTTGTGATGTATTGAGTATGCTTGAGTTTGCAGTTGATGTTCCTCCTTGATTATGTGCATTTTAATGAGTTGCATGCATGATGGGCTGCTCGTATTGCGTCTTTAATTCAGTAAGGTGTCTAGAAACGTAATTCGAGGACGAATGTTTCCAAGGGGGATATAATGTAACACCCCAAAAACTAGTAGACTAAACTAGGGCTAAATGTGAGTGTAAGAATCAAGGAAGAAGGGAAAGAGCCAAGGGAGAGGGCTAGAGCAGCCCAACTTTCCCTATGCACTTCCCACCTTACAACGATAGCCTTCACGGCTCGTGGTGGCCACCACAGTTCGTGGTGCCACTCGTGGTGGTGAGGCAGTAGCCTCCTCAAGGCTGCCCAAAACAGCCCCCTCTTCACGAGCCACTTCAAGACTCGTGGAGATGACTTAGTTTTTGGAGTTAAGGAGGGAGGTTTCCAAGGTACTGGTTCCTCACCACGGAAGGGACCACGGCTCGTGGAGCCTCTCGTGAAGGGTGAGGCAGACCAATGTAGCTAGGGGTTAATTGGTCTTTTCCGGTTTTAATTAAACTAAAGCTATGTTGTTTTGCCTACGCCTAGGACCCCTATATAAGTGATTATAAGTGATTTTAACTCTAAAAATAACCTGTTCAAGTCATTATTTCCAAAACCCCAAAAGAAATCTCCAAAAGTTCTTCCTCTCAAATAATTCTCTCTCTAGAAACTTGAAGAAGAAGAAGAAGAAGATTCAAGCTAGGGTTCAAAAGAAAGTTTTCATACATCAATTTCTTTGGGCTTTGATAGTAAGGTATGGTAGATTTCATCCATGGATTCCTTTCATCCATGGAGTTCCCTCAAAATCTTCAATTTCAAAAAGGTAGAAATCCCCAATTGTTAGGATTTTCTTCAATTACCACGGGTTCCTTGCAAACTTGATTTAAATGATTGAATTGAGTTATGTTAAGCATGAATTAATGAATTCTTATGGTTTTTATGATATTCTCCCATGAACCCATGTAATTCCCATATTTCTCAAGTGTGATGATATGATGTGGGTCTTTGTTGATGAAAGAGGAATTTTATGAATTAATGCATGAAGTGATAGAATCACATGAATTATGATTAAGTCCATATCTAATGGTTGAATTCTAGATGTGCTAATTGAAAGTAGGTTTTGAACCTCAAGGAGGTAAAGTATGAGATTATGCATGTCTTTATGAAATCTATGAAAAATGCTTTAAGGATGCTTTGAGAGTAAAATGTCAATGATTATGATATTGTTGTTGTGTTGTTCAAAGGGAATTCTCATAAACACATATGAATATTGATGTGAAAGGTTTTCTCATATAGTAAGGATTCTTAGGTTGAAAGATTTTCTCACTTAATTGAATCAAATGCTAAAGAGCCATTATGAATAGATCATGGATGGTGAAGGTTTACTCACGCATGGTCTAAGGAGCTATTCTAAGATAAGTTAAGTCAAGAGTTAATAACTACTTCGTGGAATTTATTCTTAGCACCGAGTGGATATTGAATATGAGATGAAAGCTCCAACGTAGTAGAGTCTGGGCTTCCAAATGGAAACTCTCATGTAGTAAAGTCTGGGTTTCCAAAGTAATCTCATGATATGGGAGCCCTCATGTAGTGGAGTCCGGGTTTCTAGTAGCAATCTCCTTATACCATAAACTACGTGCCCCCGTAGGATATTTAGCTAGTGGATCCACTTAAGCTAAGAGTTACCGATTCTACCTTAGGCAAGTAGACCAACCCTTTTCGGTGTGGGAGACACCGGGTGATCATGTTATAACTCACATGGTCTCAATGCCAGTTAAGGCTTCTTCCCACAATAAGAAGATTAATAATGAACTAAGACATGCTTAAAGAAGTATCTTGTAGTGTTCAAAGGTTTTAAAGATGATGCTAGCTTGCATTGAAGATGATGTTATGACTTATGTTTTCCAACTCTCTCATGTGATGATTTAACTTGGTAAATTGCATGTTATGAAATGAAATGTCCCTTTTAGCATGTTTTAAATGTTTTTATGCATAGTTATCATACTTAGTGCATTTTTGTACCAACGCATACTCTTGCCTACATTTTCCCCAAATGTAGGGTCCGACAATCAGGGTCATCAGTTTCGAGGCTAAGTGTTGATCTAGAGATTTTCAAAGCTTTGGTGAGTCCTCATGCTTCGAGGACGGAGTTTTATTTCTTTCGGTTTCTTTAATGTATTTCTCCTTTTGGACATGATGTATTGGCTAGGCCCAATTTGATTCGATTGTAGTAGATGGCTATGATGAGACAAAGTGTCTAGACTTCTGCTGTTCTATAAAAATTGTTTGTTAGACTTGAAATGTTGTTTTACTCTTATTGTTCTATTTCTTATGTTATGAGGACTAAGTGGATTGTATGGGGTCCTTAGGGGTTCTATAAGCCATGTTACATCTAGAGGGTACCCATGGGTCATGACATAACCTCTTCTCAATGGCTTATAAGGTTGCTTCATCTATCTCTTAAGGGAAAATTTAATGCTTACATCAGCCTATCCCACATTAATAGCTCGGTTATACTATCTAGACACACATGAAGAAGATCATTAACTCAATTGGAACCTCATCTTATTATATACCATTTCGGTACACCTCTTAATGCTCTTGTTACTCTTATGACTTAGCTACACTTCACTGCCCTTATCTAAAAGTTAAGGTCTCTCACTTGTACCACTCACATTCATTGTAGATAACATCTCAATTTCCTCACCTACTCCATGTTAAGTCTACCAGATCAGATCCCAAGACTAACATCATCACCCTCATGTTTCCATTTTTTTGATCATGACACTCATCTCAAATTCAAGCTTAGTGTTTATTACTAAACCCGGATATCAATATGATTGCTCGCTTATAATACTAACTTACAACTACTAGATACAAATTAAGAAACACTCGCCCACTCAAACCTCATGCCAAGTAATCAATCTTTATCTCTCAGTCTACATACTTACGAATCACTATCACATTCCGCTTCACCACTTAAGTACTAGTTACTCGTTCATTATACATCATTGCCTAATTAGTTCTATAACACTTTGAATATTATGGGCTCTCCCTTAAAAATCATTAGTCTAGCTTAGACCTATCACCTCATGAGTACTTCATCTCTTCTATTCAACACATACACTTGGTCATTACCAACACAATTACGCCTCATCATAAACTCCTTTCTAGTTAAAGCATTACTCTAACTCATCCAAACTTGCAACTTTTACTCTACCTCCTATCATGAAATCTTCACAACTCATCACTTCTTAGTCTACCCATAAGGGAAAACTCCTCATTAATAACTTACTAGGTGCATGACTATAGTAACATAGTTTACCAAAACACCATCTCCCTTTCTTAGATTACTAAACCTCTGCATACTTTCCTCTAACTCTGGGCACTTTCACTACTACTTCTCATGATCTCGTAACTCATGCTACCTTTTCGGGTGAAAATACTACCCCATTTCTACAACACACTTCCTCATAAGGATCTCATATGAAACAAGATTTAGAGAAAAAAGTGTGAGAATATATCTCGCTTTTAGCTCGAATGCACGATTCATATGAATAAGAGTGCTTTCTTTTGAAACTCAACACTTAAGCTCACTCACGGGCTTCTCTCAAGCCACTTTGCAGTCTAATGACTTTCTTAAGACTCTTGCTGAGAGTAACTCATTGATATGGAACTGGCTTTGCTTTCAAATACCTTGAGTATGAGGGGTAGTCAAATGGATCTGAGGAAAGCACGAGTTCAAATAAATTCCTTGTGACACAGTTCTACTGCACGATTTAGAGTATGAAAGAAGAGAAACTTTTCTTAAATGTTTGTAGTCCATCATTTATAGAAGTGGGACCCTCAAAACCATAAACAAGATCCTACTTGACACGGCTTCATAGACACCCTAGGATACTTGAACTATATGCTTTGATACCAAGTTTGTCACGATCCGAGCGTACACCCTGGACGTGGCCGACACTCAAGAACCATTGTTTGCCCTCAAGCGAACCCTCATCCTGGCTGACTACAAGTGGAAGACTAACTCAACCATACATAAGCATTAAATTGAACGAAACGTTTAAAAGCAGATTACTGAATCTCAAAATTTTGCTGAATATACTGAGTATGAAACATAAGTGTTAAAATAATAATCTGAAACTGAAAGACTCTCCAAACTATCTATCTATGAAGCCTATACTATACAAAGATGAGTGTCAAAACAAGACCCGCGACTCCTCATAAGAACTACTACTAACAATAAAATTAGAGTACTCTGAAAGCAATGAGGTCTCACTCATAAGCAAACGAGCGGATGATATGATCTCAACAGACTCTTGTTGAGGATCCTAATAACTTGTATCTGCATCATTAAAAGATGCAGGTCGAATGACATCAGTACATTGAATGTACGAGTATGTAATATAGTTGAATAACAAATAACTGAAAGAAAGGACTGGAATAGATAACAATGTACTCAAGCTGAATGTAAAGAAATAAATGAGTTAAATTATTTAAAGCTTTACAAAATATTTTCTCATCTTTGAACTCAACATAATAAGTGATATATAAAAATACCCTTTAACTCTATTGGGAGATTCTCTATCCGACAACCATCACTATGCGCTATATGATGATACAATATCTCACCCACACTGCCAGAATTGTCCTTTACCTTGTCGGGATATAGGATACCTCAACTAAGTTATGTTTAAAAACAATAAGGAATCATCTAAAAAGTATGACCCTTTAACTATGTTGGTAGACATGGTTTATGAGGATTTTGAGTTTTCTGAACTGATTCCCATATCGGTGTTCAATCTACTCTTCCTCTGATTTGAGATAATTGCTCAAACGACCCTCTTAAAAGAGGTATCTGCTCTTGAAATATCTTTTGAACTCATAACTCATTTAGAAATCTCAGTTTATTTTTTATCAATGTAAAAATTTATACCTCTGGGAATACTTAGTCCTCTTATACTCTTACTCAACTCATACTTGAAAACTCTTTCACAAAAACATATCAAAATCATATTATAATATGATCATTGATGACTTGGGAAGTCATACTGCATAAATATTGTTGGTATATCTAGATACCATACTGCTCATACATTGATGACATACTCGATTGTCTTACTAATCATGTTTTAGAAAACTCTTTTCTCATAACTCATCTTTACTTTCTCAAACCTCAGTTTAAGAACTCAAATGTTGGCTTTAAAAAGCTTTTCAAAATTTATAACTCAAATCATAGGGTTCATTCGTAATTATGGACATGAACGACTAAACTCATGGATCTTAATAGCAATATCGAAACTCAGTACTCAGATGTCAAGAACTCAGAACTCAACTATACTACTCATCAAAAAGTACGCAATTCTTAGGGTTCCTGCTGAAATATAGACATGAACGAATCAACTCAAGAATCTTAATGCATAACATATAGCAATTCAATAATTAGGAATAGATTTTCAAAAAGAAACAGGAACTCAAGAACTCAAATAAACTTATCTCAAGAATACCAAAATCTAGGGGATAGAATCCTAGATTATTCTTTTAGTGATTTGAAAGTAGATGTAGGGCGTGATGACGAACTAGTCCAACACTATGATATACTTACATACCTGGAAGAACAAGGTTCTTGAAGAATCTTGAATTTTTTTGGAGAAGAACTTGATTAGAAGCCTTGAAATCCTAGCTTGAAGGAGAAAATCAAGAAAATTTTTCTTGAGATTTCTTGAATTAGTTCTTGAAACTCTATAGCCAAGAATTAGGATTCTCATTAATGATTCATAATTGTATGAAGAAAATTGAGTTGGAAAGAATAGAATTCTTGGAGAAAGACTTAGCTTGAAGAAGAATCTTGAAAAAAATAGAAAGAATCTTGAATGAAGTCTTCTACTTTGATTTTTCCTTAGGGTTTTGCCTTAGCATTTTAGAGAAAAAAGAATGATGGATTAAGAGATGAAAATATGATTGTTTTGGGTCTATAATTAGTTAAAAAATTCTTTTAGGGTTTTCTTAGAGGTAAAAAGATAAAAATAACCCTTTTTAATATTTTTCCATCGGCTAATTCGTCACTGCACTGTATCAGGTTACTAAAATGGTCATAACTTTTTACTCAAAACTCAAATAGACGTGAAATTTATGGCGTTGGAAAGAAGATTCAAATACCTTTAATTTGATAGGGTATGGGCCACATAACTCTTTATATTCTAAGAAATAAGGTTGTTTGAAGTTGACCCAGGTAGAATCTTACATAAAAAATTAATCGGTAAGGAATTAAACTTTCCACTCAACTTTATGCTAGGAGACTCTAGTGACCTTAATTCATATCCAAATTCATTTTCACACTAGCTAAATAATTGACCTTAACACTTAAGAAAATTAAGAGTCACTTAGTACACCTTATACCCAATTCAAGAATGGTTAGGAGCTTAAGTTAGAAATTTTTGGGGTGTTACATAACAAACCTTGGATAAGACCCCTAAATGACTAAACTATCTCCTTATTCTTTTTCCTAATTTCTTTTTTATTTATATTGGAATGATTATAAATGTTCTTTTTAATTCTCCAAATTCGTTTAGTATAATTTAATAATTTTACTAATATTTTTTTCTCTATTTTTTTGAGTTTTTTTATTCAATGTAGTTTGTCGATTAACTACTTGAACTATTTGTTTTTTAATAATAAGTGTTAGATATTGAACTATTTAAGTAGTCTTAAATGTATGTTAAGTTTAAGATATATTTGACCAACAAAAAATTAGAAATACACCGTGTTATCAAGAATCTCCTTAGTGGTACATCACACCTTAAAATTAAGTAACACTTTTTTTGAACTTAACTAGTTAAATGGAATAGAAAATCCTACAAAAATAACAATATCGTCCGGTGGTTATCAACCTTGACCCAATTACATGAAATAAACAATCTCATAATAACACAAGAGTATAGTAGGAAATAATTTTTTTGTACAGTTTTAAATCAAACACAAGATTAAGTGGGGAACAATGAACCAAACACATGACAAAATAATTCATGCACTACTAATCCCTGCATTACTAATCCCTGCGTTACTAATCCATGCATTATTAATTCCTGCGTTATGAATATTTGTGCCAAACAACCCCTTATAGCCATGAGTGATTTTAAAATGCAAAGCATGTCTAAAAAAGTAGTTGATTTAAATAGGCATCTAATAAAAAAAAACAATTAAATTTAATTGCTTAACTTGTATGCATAGGTCGACCGCATTACACTTAGCATGAGGATTGTCAAGTATAATTGTGAATATAAAGTTAAATATGAACTACAGTTTGCCTCTTTCGAAGACAAGGGATAGGAAAAACAGTTATTGAAAAACCAATGAATGATGTATGGAGTATTGCGAGTAAAAAGATCATCGTGAAAGGAATTTAGTTCGTGAAATAACTTCGTTTTCTAGTGAATCGAAGTTAAATGACGTTTTAATATATTTTACATGTCATATTTAAGTCCATAAGATTAAACGATATTTTGATATATTATGCATATATCTTTAATATATGCCAGAAGATTTAAAAGTATTATATATTCTATTTTCTTAAATTCCGTGCTCAATCAAACTAAGACAAACTACGAATTAAAAAAAAAGGCATTTCTACTATTTCATATACTTTGATAACTTGATAAAAACTTCTTCTGCATCTATCAAAAATATTACTCCACATGTTTCATATAGGAAAAAGAATAACCTTAAATAAAAGATAAAAACTCTCAAAAAGAAGACTCACTATTAATTTTATTCTCGTAAATGCGATCCAACAATACCGCAATATATATACCGTACTATCCGTGATTCAAATGATATTATTTAATATTTGAATGTAACTTATATCAAGAAAAAGTACACACGTTTGGAATTTAATTTGTGTGTGAGAAGAATATCTTATATGACACAATTCTTGTCAAGTTGATAACATTCCCATAAAGTTACTTATCAGAATCCCACTTATAATACTTTATATTGATGGTGAGTTTAATTTGAAACTAATGGGTCGTTTGATAAGATGTATAAGAAAAGTGTTGAATATGTTGTATTAATAAAACTAATATCAGTAATGCTTATATTAGTTATATTGAGATTATTTCTTTTACATTATTTGATTTAGTATATTAAAAATAACATGTATTGCATAATTTTAAAAACGAAATATTTTTTTTCAAATATATCATCCACAAATATGGTGAAAAGGATATGAAAAAGATTTTGAGAACAATTGTGTCTTTAGTTATGATAATGCATGCTTTAAAAGTTAAAACCTTTGCATTGGTAATATCATGAGTTTTTCTTGTATTAGTTATGCAAACTTTAATATCAGATAGAATATAACTAGTATTTACATTAATTATACATGAAAAAATATATCAAACAAGATAATAATGATGCATAAAGTTAATGCATGCCATTGAACCCTAATAAATCATTGTGTATTGGACTTAACTCTCCTAAATAAAAGTAATACTCTAGTCTCTAATGAAGGTGCCTTTCAGAATCTTGTCTTCTTCATGTTGCTTTGAAAAAATTCGATTGTCACAACCTCTTTCAATGAGTTGATAATTTACACTTCTATTATTCTCAAAGGACAAATATATCAAATGTCACTAACTAGTAAATCTATTTCTTCACATTTGCACATCTGAGCCACAAGCTTTTGTTTTGTGCCAATCCACTCACAAATATATTACCAAACTGAGCAATTTTAAAAAAAGTTAAAAGTTTAATCAACAGCAATTTGTGTTAACAAGGCCAGATTTAAGTTTTGAAGATTTTATTAGGTTCAAAGAATGATTTATGACTTGGTTGGATCCTTAATTAAGCACGTGGGAGTGATTAGGACTATTGAGTTGATATTTAGCCTTTTAGAATTAAAGTTTGAATTGACCACGATCAATATTTAATCAAGATGACATCAAATTAGTGATTTGATGATTCCAACAGATATGGAAATAGTCTATTAGTATTTAAATTATTAGGAAAACAGTACTCTAAATTTATTTATGCACGTTAACAAACTATTTCATATATTATCCTTATTATAAACAAAAACCCAACATGAAATGATCAGTGGACTCAATGTGTTTATACTTTTCATATAAAAAGGTTTAAATGTATCCTCAACTTTTGACAATGATTTAAGATTACCTTCAACTTGAGTTTGTATGTTTATTTATTTTTTCATATCCATTATAGCAAAAATTAGTTTTTAGCGTTAATAAATATATATACAAATTAATAAAAAGTGCTATAGTCTTTACTGACATTAGTTAATTGTCATTAGATTCAGTGTTGCTATAGACTTTAAAGACATTTACCAAGAGTGTTTATTGCCGCTAAAAATATATATATTTAGTGATTATTAAATTATTATTTTTTATTAATTATCGCTAATGATATTTTTGGTATACAGTAATGGTAGATGATACATGACTTTTCTAGTATAGGCATCTTTTGTTGAGAAGTAGATGAGGGAAGATGCTAGTTCCTACCTTTCCGATATTCTTATAATGGGAATTTTATGTTCATATTTCATTTTAAATGGTCTGCCACAATTTAAATACTTTTGTTCCCATATATGAATAGTACTTATCAAATTATATCTTAATTTATTAAATTTATTTGATATCTTAGATATATGTGGTTTCCCACAAGACACATATCCAAATATTCAATTTAGTCTTTTCAATTAATTTCTTTTAGTCAAGGAACATATTCAAAAAAATTATAACATTACCATAAATTCTTCTTGTTTGAATAACCATCTTATATGCATGCAATGCATTTCCCTCCTTATCATAAAAAAAATGATCTAAACATATCCTTATAATAATTATTCCTTCTTATCCTAATTCCTTTTGAATTAAACCCTAATAAGTATTTTGTAGACCACTTACGTTTTCTCTTGAGAAAATTACAGCTAAATATTCTTAAGTCATTTAGTTTACAAAATACAATATACATATTTATACACACCTATACATATAATATACATACCTATACATAACATATATCCAACATATACAACAGAGTGTATATGTAATGTATATTTTGATTATTTTTTATAAGCCGAATGACCGAATGATATATATTGATAACCATCATTTTTGTTTAGGTGCATTTGGTATAGGAAATTATTTTTAAGACTTTGGTTGGGTATTTATTAAATAGATGGAGATGGGTGAGATATGTCACATGTGCTTAATGGTGGGTTGATGATTTTTGAGTTAAAAAGACCTACCAACAATGTTTATTTAATGGCTGAAGTAAATGATACTATCAAATAAGAATTGAGATGTTTGTTAAGAAAACAAAAACTTGGAACTTCCATAAACGCAACATACTTTCCCTCTTTTGGTGTAACCTATGCTCAAATTCAACAAGCTAAATCAACCAAATACTAAGGATTGAAAAAAAAAGGGAACCTATGCTCAAATTCAACAAGCTAAATCAACCAAATACTAAGGATTGAAAAAAAAAAGGGATTTTTTTTGTAAATAGCCACTATAGTAAATTTAATTATGTTTCATATCTACAGTTTGCATATTTAGGGGTTTAAGTTCCCTAGTTTGTATAGTTTAAGTTGCCTCGTTTGTTTAATTTATTTGTATAATGTAATTCGCGTGTTTGTATAATTCGTGGGTGAGTTTGTATAATTCGCGGGTACATTTGTATAATTGAGTTTAATTTGTATAAACTTGACATCTGAACTTTAAATAATTATACAAATTATATAATACAAAATTACATTATACAAATGTTATATAAATTATATTATACAAACGTGTGAATTTTATAAACTCGAAATCCCTGCCCACGTAATTATCACTAAATGTTCATGAGTGGTAATTAACTAAAACTATAACTATGATGATTAATTAACTAGAATATATTTGTTTAACCATGTAATTTTCCCAAAAAAAAAGAGTTTTTGGGCCTAGTGCATCCATAAAAAAGAATTAGTTAATTAGACGGTTCATTTTCAATTTTAAACTTTAAAGTTGCTTATATAAACACTATTAATATGAGTGCTAAAACCTTGGAAAAACGATTAGGTTTAGGGTTACGGTTTTTTAGTTTTTTGCATTTATCAGAAGGACCTTTAAGACTAGAGAAATAAATAAAATTGATCAGCTTCGTAAGAATTCTAAATAATTAATGACATAAGTGATCAAAGCTGAAATTACACTAGATAATTTATTGTTGTTATTACAAGTGATCATTGCAGATCCACTTTCGCTAAAAAAAAGTTTTGCAAGTATCCTAACCTTGTTAAAAAAACATTGTAAAATTTATTTACAATTTTAAATACTATACTACGGAAAAAGTCTCTCAAGGAAAACATTGTACGTGTTTTTATATTAAACGTAGTTTACTTCCTACCGATTCATCTTCCTATATCGTCGTTGTTTCATTTCTCTTCAAGAAGTGACAAATGACAATCCTAAATATAAAGTTAATAATAACTATATTGTTACTCAATGGTGTGATGATTTAAATTATTTCTGAAATATATGGAAAAAAAGTGTGAAGGAATTTAATGATTAGACAATGTTATGAATTTTACGCAACATAATTTGTAGGTGCGTTAGGCAGTGCAATTAGATTTTTAATTTAGCGATAATTTATTTTTTTTGTAAAACAAAGATAGCAACTACCCATTACTGATTTATCTACTAATTAAATGGAAGAGGAGAAAGTGTAAAGCTTGTTTTCTTGTACTTTTGCAATTATTTTGTGATGAATAAACACCTTACGTCTTTTGTTAAGACATTAATTTTAATTAACATCCATTGAAAAAAGGAAATAAGAAGAAAACCATGCTATTACATGCTGATATAATAGACATAAATGAATTTTAATAAGGGACCTTTAATTAACGGAAAGCGAGAAATAGTTAAATAAATTAAAGGCAAAATTATCTTCTTTTTTAAAAATATTTTTTATCACCGTATGGTGGTGAGACCTCTATATTGATGAATAAAATTACAAAGCTAAGGAGAGCTTAAGCTCGACCCATTGTTTTAGTAGCTACTTCACAAAAACTAAGTTCTGATAAAAACTATACAAGTTTTGTACAAATTTACAAGTCCAGCGTGATGGACAAAATTAGCTATAACATCTCAACTGAATCAGTTCTATACAAAATAATTCTTCCTCTGCTTATGCCTTAGGGACTCCATTTGTATGAGATCCAGTTTGTAAGGTCTGATGGCTATCGATGGTAGGTGAGCCTGCGCAAAAATAAACAACTCCTCATTTGTAATTAATACTCCATTTTGCTAAGGTATCTGCAACTTGGTTGGCCTCCCTATAACAATGTCTAACCTCACAAGTAATAGTACTTGAAATATTTTGAATACGAGTAATGATATTCTTCATTTGCCAAGGGATATTGTAATTATCTTTGATCATCTCAACAACTATCTTTGAATCTGATATACCGTGAGTCAACGGTATTGCTAATACATTTCACTTACAAGTTGTGTGTGTCTAGGGCCTTTTTGTATTGGTTTTTATGTATTTTAATCATATTTTGCAGGAAAGATGTTCAGGCGCGGAAGTAAAGAGACAGCTGAAAGAAATGCAGAAAAGGGCATCTACGGAGGTGATCTACGGACCGTAGGTCCACTGACGCTCCGTAGATGGTGGTCGTAGATCAGCAGCCAAGGCATGGAAGGCAAATCAGGGAAATCTGACCAAGTGTGGAACCACGGTACCCATTGACAGTCCGTAGATTGATCTATAGACCGTACTGTTGATCCGTAGATTGATACTGCGAGGGTTCCAGTACCTGATTTTTTGAAGATTCCAAGTATGGAGCTACAGAGAGGGACTGACGGACCGTAGATTGATCGACGGTCCGTACTGCAGTTCCGTCGTTTGCTTCAGAGAAGCTAAAATATTTTCTAAGTGTTGGCTGACGGAAGGGACTCACGGACCGTAGATCCATCGACGGTCCGTGAGTCAGTCTCGTGGAATGAAGACGCGTGCCTGTAACAAACTTTCCTTATTTTGTTTCCCTTTTAATTTAGGACTTGTTTT